>JAXQQM020067412.1:0-74496 GCA_034641835.2 Pinus albicaulis | reverse complement strand
TCAACATCCATGAATAAGAATATAAATGATTATTTTCAATCATCAAATGCACACCCATCACTCTCTTCTAACTTTGATATTATATTATTTGGTGTAAAATGTTTTCTTCTTGAAATTTATTCTTTTTGGTTTTTATGAGATTTTCTTCGATATTTAAATTTGTATTATTTGTGTCCTTTTATATTCTTTGATGATTTGAAGGTTTCCTTTTTTTCCTCATTTCATATTTATTAATAATTTCTTGGAGCTCATCCATCCCCAAATTATCCAAATTCTTCAACTCCTAAATGGTAGAGATCTTAGCATCAAACCTCAAGGGAATGGAGATTATTACATTTTCCACAATTGTATAATATTAAAAATCTTCACTAATTTCATGATACTGTAAAAAATTTCATATGCATGGGGAAAATGGGATGGATCGCCTTACTCATATTTCATTTAAAAGAATTCAAAGTATATTTTGTTTCTTTACCTTCTCATCTCCCTCATAAATCATTTGCAGGTTGTTCCAAATATCTTTTCTATTTCTAAAATGCACCACCTTAACAAATTATAAATTTTATAAGAAAAAAAATGGAATTCTTGGCCATTGCATTGTTTACACAAGCCTTTTTATCATCTTAATACATTGGAGTGATTTATAAGGGTTCATGAACTTTTATAATAGTCTACCAAATGTCAAAACCAATAGATATTAAATATGTAGTAACCTTACCTTCCAAAAGGTATATTTCATTCCATCAATCAACGAAACTATGTTTGTGGAGATAACTCCATGAGTGGCCATGGTCCACTGAGAAATTATTTCTACTGGTTTCAATGCTTGTAAAGGAGCCTAGTCTTATACCAAATTGTTGGATTCATAATACTACTAAGAGGTAGGGGTGAATCAACATTGGAAAACTTTTACATGTTTAAACCTTTAAACACCATAAAACATCATAACAAGAATATGAAATATGAGATATATGTGGAAACCCTTTCAGTACAAAACCAAAACATTTATTTATATAAAATTCCTTTGTAGGTACCAACCTACTGGAGACACCAATCCTCTTTGATTTGTAGTAGCCAACATGCACTAGGCACCAATACCCTTTGCTTCATAGGAGCCAAAGTATGAAAGACACCAATCTCCTCTACTGTTTTGTAATAACCAACCTGTAGGACATAAAATGCCCCTATGTTGTTCTATATGCACCATCCTATAGGAAACATCAATCACTTCTACTACATTTTAGGAACTAATTTACATCAGAAACAAATCCTCTTTGATGCTTTGTAGGAACTATATGATACAAAACACTAATCTCCTCTCCGACTTTGTAGGAACAAACTTATTGGAGACAATATTCCATTCTAAGATCTATTCTATAAACTCCAACACTTCAATGGTAAACTACACAATTTTCTCTTACACTAGTGGCTTTTGATATTAGTGGATTCAGTGTTCACTGCACATCCAAAAAAGTCTAGTAGTTGATATGTTTTGGGGCTCTAAACTCCAATGTTATAAACTACTATTTATGTGAATAAGAATCAAGCCCAATCACGTACGAGGGCTAGGAGTATCAACAAAACATGAATTGATACTTTTACTAAAATGTTCATATGACAACATGTCAAGGTATTTAGCCCATAAGTGATACACATAAGTACATATTGAAT
This sequence comes from Pinus albicaulis, assembly GCA_034641835.2. Classification (NCBI taxonomy): domain Eukaryota; kingdom Viridiplantae; phylum Streptophyta; class Pinopsida; order Pinales; family Pinaceae; genus Pinus; species Pinus albicaulis. The sequence goes on along the minus strand of JAXQQM020067412.1, from coordinate 72,825 downwards.
AAGAGCTAAAACTACAATATTATTGATATATTTGAAATTGTGTGATGTACTAATATGCTAATATGTTGAGGGTTTTGTGCCCTTGGGTGATCCGGGTAAATTTTGATACCCTTAACCAAGACCTTTTACTTTAGATGATGTGTTAGAATCGTATTTAATTAAAGTGTTAATGGAAATAAATGAACATCTTCATGCTCTAAAGAAGAGGAACATAACAATCAATAGCAACATACAATATTGATAATGGAATTCAACTAGGAGGGACTACATCTATCAGTCTCGGTGTCAATATGGCATAGGTCATTGCATTAAGTGTTGTAAGGAGTGAAGACGTACATGGATGTGGTTTTCTCTATCATACAAGGAAAATTCCCTCACGTAGGAGTGGCTAGACCTCTCCACGAGATGTTCCACTATCAGAACTCATTCAAAAAATGTACTCCTATCAGTATGACAATAACTCACACAAATGACTATGAGTGTCCCGCTAACATTTCAACAGAAGGATCTCAAGCAAACCTACGTGTGAAAATGAGTATCCCGCAAACATGACAACAAAGGGATCTCAAACATAATACAATTCCATGATATAAAGTACATCTCACATCAATAACAAAACAAGATCCCACATCAAACATCAATAGGGATTTGTACAACGCAATGTGTCTCATAGAAATGAAATAAAGAAGTACATTAAATTAACACATCGTATACCTCACACTAAAGATGACTGAAGAATGAGTTTCTCTATTGTTGGATCTGAAATTAGCATCGCAATTGTGGCGTCGAAAGGTGTGAAATCACTGCTCACTCACTGAATGCTGACACCTGCATTCCACTTCGAAAAGTGGCTGAAAAATATAAATATCAGATGGAAACTATGAATACACCATCATATTCATGTCATCGAATAGTTCAAAATCGACTGTAAAATTTATGAATTCTAACCAAGTGAAAATATGGGCCTTAGGGAATCTTTTAGATTCCCCCTAGATTCTTCAAAGATGTTGCCCCATAGGCAATCTAGAAATCTGCAAGTCAAAACAAGAATTTGATCTCACCATTGAGATCCTTGTGAGATTTCCAGAAGAATGAGTATAAATTTTATCTCATACTAACACCGTTGAATTTTAGCCTCCAGGGAATCTGAAAGATTCCCCCAAGATTCCTGAAGATTCTCCTCCGAAGGGAATCTACAAAACCGTTGCTCAAAAGGAAAATATGGGGACACCATCATGTTCCCTAGGAAATTATAGTTAAAATGCATATAAATTTTAATACATTATCAAAATTTTACCTCCTTCAGATCAAAAGATTCCCTTGGCCTTAAGTTGGAATCTGTCTCGAACTGTGTGTCTACATATGCACTTGTCTAGTCTCTGCCTTGAAATTTTTTCCCATACTTATGTTGCCTTGGCACTAGGCACACTGTGTGAAATGATGGGTTTAAATCAAATTATTTGGGTGGAAATTTCAATGGGAGCCATTGTGGCTCATTGGAAAATTCCAAAAATGTGTAGAGGGAGGTCGAGGATCAGATCCTAACCACCACATCTAGACTTGCACCAGAAGGTTTCCTGTATTTTTTTAAACTGATGCTTTGTTTTTGGGGGGATGGACACGCATCGAGCAAGATCCCTTACCTCCATTGTATGGTGGTGTGTTTAATAGTGTAGGATGGTTGGGGTGGCGGGGTTGACCGCTGACCACCCCACCATATAGTATATATATTGTTTGTTTAAAATTAGTGGGTGTGGCATGGTGTTTGTCGAGGATTAATGCCCACTGGCCCATCAATATATTTAATTTTAATATAACATGGCTTGGGTGGGGTGGCGGGGGTGGTGCCCTTACACCCCCTTTTTTATATTTTTTTATATTTTTACAACAAATTGTGTATTTTTAAAATACAAAAATTTAGGACATAGGAGGAAAATTAAGAAGGCCAAAAATTTTCTAAGAATCCGACTAGAGTTGGCTGGAACCTGGTGGCTGGAAAAGGTCAAAATTGCACTGTCCTCAAGCCAGAGAAGTCACCAAGTCAACCGAAAACCTTGATTGCCTCTACCTTTCACATATGAGCTCAGTTTGACGAACCATTTGCACCATTGCAATCATGACGACGAGATATTCAACCTGAACCTAGTTCGAGAGAAATCAAAACACATTTATTTTTAAGCTTCTTTAATCGCTCTTTTCGCTTTGTGTCTCTGGAGCAACCTAGATTAATCCTTCCCATTAAGGAGATTTTTTTCCTCCAAAATCATCAACAAGAATCTGCAACTGCTATATACTATGTCTATACCACAAGTTTCCTGAAAAGGTCACCCTTCCATCTCCTTCACCTTTGTCCTTCAGAGCCTTAAGAGATCAACTGAAACCTATATCTTCCACAAAGCTGTAGTAAAATCCCCTGCAAATTGCATGCTCAAATTATGACCAAATATGACCCATAACATTTCCCATACTTGCCACAAGTTTATAACATGTACTCGCTGGTCAATCTTACATCCAAATGGAAATCACACCCTAGCTATCATTACAAGACAAAAAAACATCACCATTACATTATGAAGTGATGGAAAATACCTCAACACTTTTACATGAATGAAATGCATCACACAATTTATTAAACAAGGCCAAAATATCATTGTTTCTCAAACAAGTGATCGAAAAACACATCCTCACTTTTCAGTTAAAAATGCAACATATGATTTACAAACACGGCCATGACAAGCTAACATATCTAGAAAAAAAATCTAGATAAGGCCCTCTTTAGCAAAGTTAATGGGTCATTCCCCTATGAGGAATTCGCTTATCGATCAACTCTTTTGACTAGTTTCTACACGAACATATTGTATTTGAGGCGCTACTCTAGATGCAGTCTCTAACATGTGGCTCTTTGATGGCCATTTCGGCCAAAATGGGTGAAAAAGGTCCTTTTCCTCCATACCTACTTAACAGATTTCTTTCCCTGCTATGGAGAAGTCTTTCCATGCCACATCCTCCTTTGTGCTGCCATCCTTTTCCAACACTTAAAAAACACATGGTTATGTAAACCACAAAAATGACACTTTTTTTGATGCCATGATTTACAACCATGATTATCAACATTATTGTAATCAAAATGCACTCTGGAATAGTGAGACTTGTTATACCTTCACTAGTGGTCTATGGTGTGATCATGGTGATGAGATCTTGCCTCTGATCTTTCCCTGCAACATGCACTACCCTGGAACGATGGTGAAGTGTTCCCACCAATCCTCTTCCCTGGTGAGTTTAAGAATGTTTTTTTGCCTTCGATGTCCTTTGGAAATACTTGTTTAGTGTATCCCAAACGTGCATAGCAAGGTCTCTGCACAACCTCCAATGGTTGAGTTATGCCTTGGCCATGAATTACAAGTCCTCCTCCTTTGTACCCCTTCTTGGTAAGGAGTCTCATGTTGGTTCCTGTAGTGGGTATCTCCACAATTCCAACAAAAATGATATCAGGTGAAGATGAAATTGAAGAGAAATCACCACTGTTTACCTTAGATGTTGATTTCACATAGGTGGAGAAGCATTCTCTAACCCTTCATTGCATTTCACTTCCTCAAAGGCCTCTGTCATGGCTTGTAGCTGAAGCTGCAATCATTGCTTCTCCTTCTCTTCTTGTAGTAGTGCTTTCAATGCATCATGATCTGCTTGAAAAATTTTGTTCTTATGCTTCAATTCTTCCAATGCCTCTATTGTGGCTTGTAACTGAAGCTGAAATCATTTTTTTTACTCCTTCGCGTCTTGTATGAGTGTCTTAAATTGAGCCTTTTCTACTGCTTGTTTTTCATAAGCTTCGTACAACATGTCTGCCTTCTCGAACACCCTGAGCATGGTCTCTTGCATGTCTTTGAAATCCTCCATTTCTCAACTCAGCAAACATTTAATGGTCCATGCCTACAATCCAAATCAACAAGAATACCACTGTAATACCACTTGATCCATGTAAATTTCGATACCCTTGACCAAGACCTTTTACTTCGGCTGATGTGTTAGAATTTCATTTAATTAAAGATTTAATGAACATAATAAATATATGCATGTTGTAAATAATAGTGTCATAAAAAACATTAACACCATACGATATTAATAACAAATTTCATCGAGGATGATCCAGGTGGATATTGGTGGCCACCCACCTATTCCATTTGGACCCATACCATCAGTTCTTTTAGTTTTTCACTTTCAACACAACTTACTATTTCTAGTAGGTTGGCAGTTCCTAAACTTTCAGAGCCGTTTGGAGGCCCTAATTAGCCATGTGGATATTGGTAGCCACAAACCTATTCTATTTGTACCCCCACCACCAGTTCTTTGAGTTTTTTAGTGGCAGCACAACTTACTATTTTTAGCAGTTTTTTGGGTCCTAAACTTCTGGAGCCGTTTTGAGGCCCTAAACAACGTTTTCTAGGAAAAATGGAAGAAACCTGGGTCCATGGAGAAATTTTTATGACACAAATTTTTTTACTCAAATAGATCCTTCTAACGAGGTATGATGCATGTCAAACGAAGATCATATGCCAAAGTTACATTCCTAGGAAGTTGAAACACCAATTTACCGAAACGGGGCCCATAGTTTTGGCGCTTCATATCCTTCGGTTAGGCTTTTGGATGTTTATGGTTTTGCATTGTTTCTCAACAATAAATAGGTCTTTGAGCCTCATTGTAAAACAGTTTGGAGGCATGTAGCCGACACATCTCTTCTCAGAGATAAGCTACCATCGCCCTAGCTAGTTTATTTCCATTATGTCTGTAAACATATTGAGTTATTTGATATTATTGAAATTAAGTATTATTTCCATTTCATCTCTTTGTTTATTTATATTTATATATATATTTTCATTCCTTCATAAATATGGATCAGAGGAGGGACTACGTATTCAGGCCTCAGTGTCAAGATGGTTTAGGTCACCACTTTAAATGTTGTAAAAAGTGAATATGTACATGGATGTTGTTTTCTCTATCGTACAAGGAAAATCCCCCCACGCAAGACTAGCTGGACCTATCCACAATATGTTCCACTATAGGAACTCTCAATCACAAAAAGTACTCCTATTAGTATAACAATAACTCACACATAATGACTATGAGTATCATGCCAACATGGAAACAAAGGGATCTCAATCAAACATACATGTGACAATGAGTATCCCACCAACATTGCAACAAATGGATCTCAAACATAATAAAAATCCATGATAGAAAGTACATCTCAATTAAGAAAAAAACAAGATCCCACATCAAACATCAATAGGGATCTATACAACACAATGCATCTCATAGCAAAGAGACAAAGAAGTACATGGAATCAACACATCATATACCTGACACTGAAGATGACAGAATAATTAACTTCTCTTCTTTTGGACCTAAAATCACCATAGAAATCATGGCATCGAATGGTGTGAAGTCGACTGCTCACTCACTGAATGTTGACACCTTCATTCCACTTTGAAAAGTGGGAGAAAAATATAAATATCAGATGGAAAATCTGAATACACCATCAAATTTATGTCATCGAATAGTGCAAAATCAACTGTCAAATTTCTGAATTCTGACAAAGTGAAAATCTGGGCATTAGGGAATATTTTAGATTCCCCCTAAATTCCTCAAACATTCTGCCCTACAGGGAATCTGGAAATTTGAAACACTTAAAAATGAATCTGATCTCACCATTGATATACTTCTGAAATTTCAAGAGGAATGAGTATAAAGTTGATCTCATTCTCACATCGGCGAATTTCGGCCTCCAAGGAATCTAAAAGATTTCCTCAAGCTTCTTGAAGATTTTCCTCCATGGGGAATGTACAAAACCACTGCTCAAAAGGAAAATCTAGGTGAACCATCGTGTTCCCTATGAGATTGTGGTTAAAATTAATATAAAGTTTAATACATTCTGAAAATTTTACCTCCTTGAGCTCAAGATATTCCCTTGGCCTTAAGCTAGAATTTGTCTCGAATTGTGTGCCTCCGTCTGCACTGGTTTGGCCTCTGCATTGAAATTTGTGACCATATTTCGATTGCTTTGGCCCTTGGTACACTATTCAAAATAATTGGTTTAAATAAAATTAGATGGGAAAAAATTCCAATGGGAGTCGTTGTGGCTTGCTGGAAAATTCCAAAAATGGGTAGAGGGAGGTCGGTGGATCAAATCGCCACCCCCACATCTGGACCTGCATCAGAAGGTTGTCTATATTTTTCTAAACTGACACTTTGTTTTGGGGGGGCTGGACCCACATGTGGTGGCTTGCCCCTTACCTCCGTCGTATGGTGATGTTTTTAATAGTGTGTGATGGTTGGGGTGGCAAGGTTGACTACCGATCACCCCACCATATAATATATATATGGTTTGTTTAAAAGTGATGGGTGTCACATGGGGTCCGACGAGGGTTATGGCCCACTGGACCATTAATATATTTAATTCAAATATGACATGGCTTGGGTGGGGTGGCGGGGGTGGTGGCCCACCACCCCCATTTTTATATTTTTTTTATATTTTTTTTATATTTTTACAACAAATTGTGTATTTTTAAAATACTAGAATTTAAGTCATAGGAGGAAAATTAAGGAGGTTACAAATCTATCCAGAATTTGGCTGGAGTTGGCCAGAATCCTCTAGCTGAAAAAGGTCAAAATTGTGTCATCCTTAAGAATTCTAAGCCACCAAGTCAACCCAAAAATTTGACTGCCTCTAACTTTCACATATGAGATCGGTTTGACGAACTGTGCACACCATTGTGAATAGGACGACGAGACCTTCAACATGAACCTAGTTCAAGAGAAATCCAAATACTTTTATTTTTGAGCTTCCATAAGCCCTGTTTGTCCTTTGTGTGTCTCTGGAGCCACTTGGATTATTATGTGCACCACATGATTAGGGTGAAGACCAAAGGATACATAAATAAAAAAATATTCTTTGCCAAAAAAACTGATATGTCCAGGGTTTAAGCTCTTAAGTGCTATACCCTAGCACCACACAATGGGTAGCTAATACTAGGGGATATGTATGCTAGATATAAGATAAATATTAATAACTATAATACCTATAATAATGTGTTGATATTGCAATGTGATTAGGGATTAAGACCTCAAGTTATATACGTCGACTAAGGTTGTGACCAAGAGCTATACAATAGAAAAATATTGAATTTGCAATGCCTACCAATTAAAATGGAAATTGGAGGCTTTTCAAATTTTTTATATTTCACCCACCGAACCACTTTTAATGATATAGATCTACCTCCAACTTCCTCAACCATATATTCCTCACCTTTTCTCCTTAACCTTTCTCCTCCATGCCACTGCATTCCTCAATTTTCACTAATCCTCTTTTCCTTCTCCTTGCACCTTAGAGTTCTTCTTTTCCTTTTCTCCTAATCTTAGATAATCGTCTTCTCCTATAATTATCTACTTTAAAGTGCAATTTCTTATTTGAGATCACACATCACTTCATCCTCACTTCCTATCACATCACCACACACTTCCTTGTGTTCACCCATATGAGATATTTATAAGAAATTGGTGTTTTTGATTCGGGACTGAGGTCTTGAATAACTTCTCTAAAATTATATTCCTTTGATTTGGGTCATTTCTACCTTGGGCAGACATATCTTTGGGTCCATCATTCCTAAAAACTCCCTTTACATTAGGTATCCTCCTATATTTGAGAAGCATCCCACTCTATTTCTCCCTAGATTTTTCATCAATTACAAGAAAATGCTCAAAATACGCTGGGTATGGAAGTTATATTGTAACAACCCTGGTGAAAAATCCATGTAACAAAAGTTAAAATACTAACCATGGTTGACGGGACACTTATTCCAAGATGAATGTTGGGAAAAACATCCTAGTGGGTGTTAATTTGGTTTATTGGCTAAGCAAATTGGCAAAGGAAAATGCAAATGCTTTGGAAAGGAAAAATGGAATTTTTGGCGCATTTATTTATGAAAATAATGGAAATTAGCAGAAAAGGGAGATGAGAGGTCACAGGTTGCATGTGAGGAGGAAATTCAAGGAAAATAATGGAAAATGAAAAAAATAGAGGCATCTTCTATAAAAAGGCTTATAAGGATCAATTGGTACATTTTTTCACTGCATTTTTTGGAGCACTCACAATACTCTCTCTCTCTCTCTCTCTCTGTCTCACACACACACACACACACACACACTCTTGGACACTTAGATTTTCTTGGATAATTTTGGGCATTAGATCACGAAAGGAAAGAGAGAAGGAAAAATAAGGAAGTAGGCAATGAGGAGCAGAAACAAGAAACTACAATAGGATTCTTAGGAGGTATCGGTGTGCATGTGTATTTTCCTTACAAGATATGGCATGCATGGTGTTGCATGTGGTTATTTCTTGTCTTGGAATGGATTTTTTCCAAGTTTGATACTTTTTTTCAACCTAGCCTTGCCATTTTTTAATAGGCATGGTGTTGTAGAGTTTCTGTGTTCTGGTTTAGCTCGATTACTGGATGGATTTGAAGTAGAGTGGTGTGGATCTCTGATTTGATATAACGCATGGCCTAGTAACCCCTGAACCAGACTGTGTGACCAAATTTATGCAAGAATGAAATTAAATATAGAAATAAACAGAAACACTGAGATGCAATAGGAATAAAACTTCATTTCATTAATATCAAATAGTGAAAATTTCTTACAGACAAAATGGAAAATAAACTAGCTTGGGTGATGGCATCTTATCTCTAAAAATATATGTGGTGGCTACATCCCTCTAAAATAAATTACAATGAGTCTCCAGGGAATTTTTATTATTTAACAACATTTTAAAACCCTAAACAACCAAAACCCTAGACCTAGGATATGAAGCTTTAAGATTTTGTGGGCCCCGTTGGGGTTAGTTGGGAAGCTGAACTCACGGGGTAATAACTTGGTCATATTATCTCCATTTGGAATGTACGATATATCATATATCTCTAAGTACTTCAGTAGTTTTTGCAGGCCCCTATGCATCACTTTGGACCTACTTCGGACCTCAAAAAAATGTTGTTTAGGGGGTCAGAATCACATCGAAAGCTCAGGATGTGAAAAAATACTAAAAATAGCAAATTATATTATAATCAAGTAAACCCACGAAACTGACTAGAGGTATATGTGGAATAGGTGGTTGGCCACCAATATCCACCTGAATCATTCCTCCCCCCTTCGGAAGAAATGGTTCCCATTGCATGTAGAGCCTCTATGAGGTCAGGAAATTTCTGTTGAACTTGATCCTTGGTGAACTATTTTCCCTAGTGAAGAAGTTTGCCTGCTTTGACAACATGATATAGTTGGATCCTCTACAGGTGGGTGTTCTTGATATATGTTTCCATGGTTTGATCAAATTTATCTTGTTCCATGTAATCTGGGTTTCACTCTATCTATGTGAGTTGTTTTGCAATGTTGAATGTGTTCAATAATGGTGGAAAGTAGGGTCAAAGGCATTCAAGATTAAGAAATGAGTGTATACCAAGGAATGTTTGAATACCTATTTTGAAGGAATTGTCCCCTATAGCTTTGGTTATGGTGTATGACCCATATTGATGTGGGAAATTCTTACGGTGGGGTCCAACAAGGTGGTCCTTCTACAAATGTAGCCAAAAATTTTCTCCCACCTAGAATCGTTCTGGCACCTGATGTTGATCATGCTACTACTTTTATTAAGCATTGGATCTATAAGATATGTCATGGAGCTATTGCGGGATATGTTGAATGTGCTAAATGAATTTATTCAACTTGTCAACTTTGGACTGGACATGAGATGAATCTTCCTGATTAGCCACAAATGGAATGGCCACATCAACGGGACATAGTGGCTCAAATCCCAAAGCAACCTGAAAGAGGTTATGGCTACCTAAGTTGTGGAGAGGCTAGTTATAACCATGCTGGAAATAGGGGAGGCTTTCATCCCATGTGCATGGATGCTTCAAGTTTTACATTCACATGATGTGTATGATCATCATGTTTAGGACCTTTGTTTGGCCATCAATTTGGGGGTGGAATGTGGTGGATTTAGTGAGCTTGGTGTCCAATATCAACTAGAGACTACACCAAAATGTACTGAGGAACCTGATGTTCCAATCTGAAAGATTGGACTATGGGATCCAAAAGTGTATCCACAGTCGTTCAAAGAAGAGTTTAGCAGTGGATTCTGATTTGATATTCTTCTTGTAGGCTGCCATAATTGCCATCGTAGAGAATCTATCGATGACCACAAAAGCACAATCATTTCCATGATTGGTATAAGGGAGTCCTGACATGTAACCCATGCAAATGGATTCTGAAGGTCAACTAGGGGTACGAAATGGAGTATATAGGCCTTACTTCTTGATGTTCAGTTTGGAAATGGCACACACAGTGTAGGATCTGATGTACTTCTCGATATCCTGTCAAAGGTTCAACCAATAGATACTTATGTGAAAATTCTACTATTTCATTAATCCCAAAATGTCTAGTGACCCGACTGTAGTGCTCTTCTAAAATCATCTTCGAACGCTTGCTTGAAGGAACACAGAGGTGTCCCAACTGGCATAATAGTGCATCCTACAGGTGGAAATCTGGAACTCGCTTCCTGTAACATCTCTTCCTTTCCACCACAAAAATTTTATTTTATTTTATTTTATTTTATTTCTGTGACTATTGGCCACAGTTGTTTAGTTTTACTTTCAACTTCGTCAACTTATAATCTGATCTAGAATAGGGTTCCTATTCCTTTTAATACTCTTGTAAGGAAATTTTTATTGCTCTCCTTCACACAATATTGCAGGCTTATGCTAACCACATATATTTTTATATGACCCTTATACAATAATATTTTATTCCCTTACCATTGCTATATGGTTGCATTTATTCCAACATTTTTCTATCTATGAATATATCTACCCATACCATTCGATCTATTCAACACATTAAATTCAATAACGTTGTTCACATAACACTACCTACACGTTGATGTACAACAATAACCTCTTATGGGTTTTACGTTGGTATATGATTCGTTGATCTTTAGCCTTTGTATATTCCTCGATTTAACTTTGCTTGTCATTTCACTTTACTTAGCGCATCGAATGGTTATTTTTATTTATGACTTATGTCATGTATTTGAATTGGTTTTAGTTTTGCGGCCACTGTTCCAATGTGAATGAGAGTTACCATCATATCACATATTTCTCACGTACAGTTCAATTTACGGTGATTTCACTGTGGAGTAAGGAATATTAAATTTCAATGCATGCATTTCATCTCGTTGGAAATTTTGGCTGAATGTAGTCGGCCACTTCAACCCCTATCAGACTTCCCACGTCATCTTTTCCAATGGTACTCGGTTGATTTATCCCATTGTTTTGGCTTTCGTTGCATTCACACGCAGGATTGTATGCATCTATTCTTCACCTATAGACGCCATGCCAGAGTACTCTTTCATTCATGTCGGCCCTACGACATTAGTGAAGGTACTGTGGAGTCGATTTCGTAGATCTATGTATTTATGTGTTGGACGGTAGGTATTAATTTCCAATATCACCCATTTGATCCGTGTATAGACCATTGATTTGGGGCCACTTGGACGATGGAGATCAATCCTGTCCATTAGGGTTTTTGGGTGTTTGGATTGGAGATAATTGTATAAATATCTGTGTTATTGTCAAGTGATTCTTTCACTCCCATTTGTTCTAGTTGTATTCCAGTGTCGAGACCCTGCATGTAGGAGAACGAGGCATCGGCTCACTCAGACCTCAGTTGTATCTATCTTGACATCGCATTTACAGTTCAGGTATGAGCTTCTACGCATGTCACTAACCTATTGTATGCTTACGCCCTGAATACTATGTCTGTTAATAGGGCTAGAGCTGGGTTTAATTAGCTATAAACATTCTTTTTTTCATATACAGTCTCGTTCACTGTCGAGAACTCATTTCGAGACTGCTGGACAAATATCTCGTGGAGATTTCTCAGTCTGGTTATATTAATTCTTTTGTTTATCCCAATCTCCCTTTTTACATTTCATATAGTCTTCTGAGGATGTAAGACGTGAATACTCTATCGTTCTTGACAGGAGTTTACTCCTCATCTTCTTTGGTGAATTTACGAATGGCGTGCAAATGAGGTACATCTTGATTTTGTTCGTTTCTTCTACAATAAGCAATTCATAACCCACTCTAGAAATCGATTCTATTTTATCACTCGACTCCTGGCTTTCATGTTCGTATTTGAGTTTCCTGGGTTTCGATTTTTTTTTTATTTTTATATTGCTCAATTATCTCTGTTTTAGGTCGTTTTTATAAAAGGAGGGATTCCTCATCTGTCAGGTAATCCCTTTATTATTATTTTTTGTATTATACTTCACCTCAATTAATCGATATGTATATTCACCGTGTTCTTTTTTTATACAGGTAATCCAAATTCCATACAAATTTCTTCTCAGGGATACCTTAACAGGGATGTCTCATTCGTTTTAATTTCGCTTCACCTTTCCCTTTCAGGTCGGTATCAAAAGCATCTGGGTTGAATTGTAACCAAACTCGCATATTATTATTGTACGTAGTTTTTGTCCAGACCATTCGGTCTTACCTTCGTAATTTCTCCATTCGATATTGTAAAAGAATGATTTCATTGAACCAGGTCTGTGTTACTAAGACTCCGTTGATATGGTCACTACGACCTCCTAAATTTAATAAGTTATCTGTGGACATGCTTATCATAATTTATTTTCGTTGTTTGCACAACTTTACCTATGGATTCCATATATATACATATATATTCTCTTCCTGTTTGATAAGGAAAGAGTTATGTTACTCTCTGGTGATTTCAGATGTCTAGTTTATATTGATACTCATGATGAGAATTTTATTCCTATTACATCCGTCAGTTTCCCTTTGCTAGACAGAACTGATAATTTTACTAATCTTATATTGTATTTCTGCTTCCTGTACTAATTTCTTACACCAGTAGGTAATTATTTATTTCACCAGGGTACTTACCTCTGAAATAAATTTTTGGGGCTTGACATTTGGCTTATGTAGTTATATGTATTTATCTACTCCAGTAACATACCTTTTTCCCTGTCTCTTGACTTAAATTTTGCAGATATTACTTATTGGATAACTAATAATAGGTTCTGGAAATCTATTGTTCAATTTTCTCATTTATTCAGTAGGTTTTATTCTGTAGCTAATACTTTGATTAGCATTATTAATTCTCATTTCTTTATAGATCTGAGAAACTGTTAATTTCTACCTTTCCCAGCTTATATAGTTAGCAGGCCTTTATATAAATTTCCATGCAATTCTTATTTTTCCAATAAGTATTCAATTTTTATCATTCCTTGGTAAAGGATGTTAGTCACAGTTTCATACATAACTCTCAGCTCACAATTATGTACAAGTTTTGCAATTGTGTTTAGTTCTATTTCATTGCTATTTAAAGATTTCCATGGTACTAAAGTATGTTTCCTTCCATTTTGTCCTCATTATAGAATAGAAATGTATAAATAGTCATGAAATACTATTTTGGAAATCTATGTCTCTGTACCTCACTTAGTTACTTCAGCAATCTATAGTTCTTCTCTGTATGTACTTAATTCCTCCTGCCCACAGGTTTATGGGTTTTCCATAGTGTTGACTGAATTGATTCTATTTTTCACAGGAACAGATTAAAGTTACATAATTATAAATTATGTGGTAACATAATCTCCAGATTTAAACCAGGAACTGGTTTAGAGTTTCTGGCTGATTTGTCCTCATTTTTCTAGTTCCTACAACCATGCAAGACTGATAGAATTTAATTATTCTACCTTTTTGTAAATGTATAGAACACCAGCACAAACAAAACATTGCAAGAACTATACAACTATAGTTATTAACCTTTACACTTAACAACAATTAATTTTAATCATTCATAATACTGTGTGCATACCACTTTGGTACTTGACCATTCCTCCCAATCGTAGAGTCCCTCTATCTCCCGGACTCACCCCCGAGCTGAGATCACTTCCATTCCAGACCAACCTCTAATCTGTTCAGGAATAGCTTAGATAAGCTTTTTCTCCCCAAAGCCTATTTCTAATTCTGTGTCTAGAATATCAGGATGCTTTTCTTCCTGTTTCCCTAGGCTTCCCTATTTAGGGACTTTTAAAGCTACTTTCTGCTTTTCCCAGCTTTTTACCTCTTCCCAACTACTCTCCACATCATTGGGGAAACTAGATTTTCCTGAAAATATAATTTGGAAATAAATTCTTTCAAGGATTTTTGAAATATTTTTGGGGAAAGTATTTTCCTTTATCCATCCTCACGGATTTAGCAAGTGATCTCATAATTCTCATTTTGGTCAATCTGCACAGAATTATTTTATTCATTTTTCAAAATTAAATATTTAATTACATCCACAAAATACTTATCCATTGGGGTCCACTCCCCTTTGGATTAAAGTTCAAATGTCTAACTTTGATATAACATAAAACTAGGGGTGTTACATATTCCCCCTCTGAAAACAAACACCGTCCTTGGTGTTGATATTTAACTACTAGAGTTCATTTTTTTCAAACAAAAATGGATATTTTTCCATCATTTCATCTTCTCTTTCCTAGGTAGCTTCTTCAGCATTAAAGTGCTTCCACTGCACCTTTACTCTTGCTACCGTTCGATTCCTCAATTCAATTTCTTCCCGCTCCAATATTTGAAGCAGCTCTGGAAGGAACTCCCCTTCTGGTTTCACCTGTATCACATTCAAATCAACAATGTGAGAAGCATCATGTATATATCTTTTCAATAATGAAACATGAAACACATCATGAAATTTAACATGGGGTGGTAAGGCCAGCTTATAAGCCACTGGTCCTACCCTTTCTAACACTTCAAAAGGCCCACAATATCTAGGAGCCAATTTTGCACAACTCCCAGCATAAAGTGTGCTCTTTTTTGGTTTAATACGCAAATACACATGCTCCCCCACTTTAAATTCTTGATGTACCCTCTTCTTATCAGCATAGTTTTTCTGGCGATCTTGTGTTGTCTTGATGTTTCTCTGTATTTGTTTAACCATTCTTTCCATCTCTTGTAAGGCATCTGTTCCCAACATTAGTTTATCCTCCGGTTGGCTCCAGCTCAAAGGGGTATGACATTTCCTCCCATAGAGTGCTTCAAACAAATTCATTTTGATGGAGGATTGATAGCTGTTATTATAGGAAAATTCAGCTAAATGCAAGTAGTCTTCCCACTTTGATGGTCTATCCATCACATACATTCTCAGCATATCTTCCAAGATCTAATTAGTTCTCTCTGTTTGACCATCTATCTGAGGGTGATATGTTGTGCTAAAATTCAACTTAGTACCCATCCCTCCAAATAGACCCTTCCAAAAGGCTGCGGTGAAATTAGCATCTCTGTCGGAAAAAATCATCTTTGGGACCCCATGTAACCTTACTATCTCTTTTAGGAACACTTATGCTGCTTGGGTTGTCCCAAAAGTAGACTTTACAGGTATAAAGTGTGCAGATTTTGTTAAAGTGTCTACTACTACCATAACTGAGTCATGCTGGGTAATCCTGGGTTAAAGTGGTTCTGGGTAATCCTGTTATGAAATCCATAGAAACGGTATCCCATTTCCATTCTACAATTGGAAAAATATTTAGAAGACTAGTAGGATACTGATGTTCAACTTTAACTAGTTGGAATTCCATGCATCTAGCTAAATATTCTGCTACATCTCTTTTCATTCTTGGCCAAAACAACTTCTTTTTCAAAGCTGTTAACATTTTCTGATATCTAGGATGCCCTGCATACGGCTATTTGTGATATTCATCTAGAATCTCTCTTTTCAAAGACTCTACATTGGGAACATATAATCTATTTTGATAGCAGATCAATCCTTTCTGGTTTTGAGTGTACTCAGCCATCTCCTTTTTTAGTGTTTTCACCTGTAGATTCTCATAATTGGGATCCTGGTCTGCTACCTATTTCACTAGATCTTCTAACTCCAATTTTACACTACTTCCAATGTTGTTTATGTGTTGGCAAGCATTTCTTCTCAAAGCATCAACAATTTTATTTTCTTTCCCTCTGATATGTTTTATGTCCATATCAAATTCACTTAGAAAAGACAACCATCTGGCTTGTCGAGCATTCAAATCAGTTTGGAAAAAGAAGTATTTAAGACTAATATGATCAGTCATCAATGTTAATATCTTTCCAAGGAGATAGTGTCACCAAATCTTCAAGGCATGAATTACAGCAGCCAAATCTAAATCATATGCACTATAGTTTTGTTCATGTGTCTTAAGTTTCCTAGATTCATATGCAATCACTAAATTTTCCTGCAAAAGGACTCCTCCCAACCCCTCTCTACAGGCATCTGTACATACAACAAATTATTTATCAGGATCTGCAATCTTCAGTATAGGGGCTGTAGTGAGTTTTAGCTTTAATTGGTAAAAAAATATTTTGGCATTTTTCAGTCCACTCAAATTTGACACCCTTCTTTTGTAGTGATGTTATGGGATATGCTATGGCGGAAAATGTCTCCACAAATCTGCGATAATAACTTGCAATCCCCATGAATGATCTTATTGTTGAAACATCAGTTGGCACAGGCCATTCTTTAATAGCCTTTATCTTTTTCAGGGTCAACAACCAACCCTTGTTTAGAAATAATATGTTCCAAGTATTGGATCTTGTCCTTATAAAATTCACATTTGCTGAATTTTGCATACAACTGGTTTTCTTTCAGAGTTTGCAACACTATCCTCAAGTGTTCTTTGTGCTCCTCCTCACTTTTTGAATAAACTAAAACATCATCTATGAAAACAAGTACAATTTTATCCAAGTACTTGTTTAACACACTATTCATTAGGCACATAAAGGTGGCAGGGGCATTTGTCAAACCGAAGGGTAGGACTACAAATTCATAGTGACCATACCTGGTTCAAAAAGTTTTTTTACTAATGTCTTCCTCCTTAATTTTGAGCTGGGGATAACCAGTCCTTAAGTCAATCTTCAAAAATACTGAAGCTCCTCTCACTTGATCGAAAAGATCATCAATTTTGGGTAGAGGGTATCTGTTTTTAATTGTCAACTTATTCAGCTGACGATAATCAATGCACATTCAAAAGGTTCCATCCTTCTTTTTCACAAATAGCACCGGTGCTCCCCAAGGAGACACACTCGGTCGGATATAGCCTTTATCGAGCAATTCCTGCAATTGCATTTTCAGTTCCATGAGTTTTGGGGGGCTTATTCGATAAGGGGCTCGGGAAACAGGTGTTGCTCCCAACACCAAATTGATTGAAAAGTCAATCTCTCTTTTGGGGGGAAGATGAGGAATATCATATGGAAAGACTTCCTTAAACTCTCTCACTACTGGCAAAGTATCCAACAAATTTTCTTCAGGTTGTTGTTCTAATTCTTCAACATGTACTGCATAAATTTGATATCCTTTCCTAGCTATTCTTTTTAATTGTAGTGCTGATATTTGTCTTACAGAGATGGGTTTTGGTTTTCCCTTGAGCACAAAAGGTTTCCCTTGTTCATCTATGCAATGTAGAGTTTTATCCCAACAATTCATCATCGCCTTTCTCTTTTCCAGCCAGTCCATTCCTATCAGCAAGTCATACGAACCTAATGGCAAAATTTTTAGATTTACTTCTGTCTGAAAATCATTTAATTTAATTGTTGTTTGGGGTAATTTATGTGTTACCTTCCTCTTGGTTCTAGTGGCTAACTGGACCAGCCAAGACTGCTGAAATTTTTTATTTTTGAGATAGTATTTTTCTACAATTTTTGGACTAATGTAACTCAAGGAAGCACCTAGATCAATTAAAACTGTAACAGATTTTTCAGAAATCTTACCTTCCATCTCAACCATGGTAGCTTGGTGTTCTGCTTGTCGATTCTCCAAGGTTGCACTGATAGTGGGTATATTTCTTGCTATGTCATTTACTGTGGTAGCTTCTCGATCTCTCATAATCATCTGAATATTTTGGTGGGGACAATCCCTCAAGTGATGAGGTTCCCCACATCCCCAACATTTCAAGGGTTCCCTCATTTTAAATGTGCTTTCTTTCTTATTGTCTCCATATATTTTTTTTGAACCCACTTGGGACTAAGTAGTTTGACTTTCTTTGGGTTTCTTAAATTTCTTCCGTTGATGATCCCTGCCAAAGTTCTTCAAATAAGCTGGTTTATGTTTCTTCCCTTTGAATTCACTCTTATTTACATAGCTTTTTCCATGTTCATTTTTGCCTTTGAACTACTGGTAACATAATCTAGCTTTTCTCACCGCTTCATCCATGGTTTTTGGATTGTCAAACTCTATTTTCTCCTTGTATACAACAGACAAACAGTTCAGAAACCTTTGCACCTTTGCCTTCTCTTCACGAATGTAAGGGACATATCTCAACAGATTTGTAAACTTAGTGAAAAAATCATCAATAGTAAGCTGTCCCAGTCTAAGCTCATGAAATTCCTTTGCTTTATCATCATAATAACGTTCATTTAAATAGTGTTTTTTAAACTTAACCTGGAAATATTCCCAAGTAACTGTCTTTTCATCAATGGCATGGACCATTTTCGTCTCCTCCCACCACAAGGTAGCCTTACCTTGTAGCTGGTAGATAGCTAATTTGGCTTTCATATTGCTTTCATATTCATAAACTTGGAAATATTTAATTATGTTCAACAACCAGGCTTCAACATCTTCCTCCTTCTCCCCATTATAGGAGGGAGGTTTGATCTTTCGAAATTCCCCCTGTAATTCCTTTTTATGCTTATATTGATGCCTAACAACATCATCTTCCTCAAACTCATCATTCTTCCTCTTTCCAGAACCTTCACCTTCTTGGCTGTTCTGCAAAGTTAGTTCTATGATGAGCTTTTCCTGCTCCTCACTGGCTAATGAAAATCTATCATTCTGGCTTCTTAACTCAGCCATCTCTCGTTGCAAACTTTCCAACATAGCCATCACTGGAGTGTTGGGATCTGGTGTATTATCTTCATCATGCAGATAAACATAAATTTCATCATTTCCAGCCATTGGAATTGTTTGTTTCAACACCACACTATATACTAAACAACACAAATCAGTAATAATAATAATTTTTTTTATAAATAATAAATACAATGAGCAAATAACAACAGTGAGCACAACAAAAACAGCCCAGTGTTATGTAACATGAGCTCTGATACCATTTGTAACGTCTCTTCCTTTCCACCACAATTTTATTTATTTATTTTATTTCTGTGCCTCTTGGCCACAGTTGTTTATTTTTACTTTCAACTTCATCAACTTATAATCTGACCTGGAATAGGGTTCCTATTCCTTTTAATACTCTTGTAAGGAAATTTTTATTGCTCTCCTTCACACAATATTGGAGGCTTATGTTAACCACATATATTTTTATATGACCCTTATACAATAATATTTTATTCCCTTACCATTGCTATATGGTCGCATTTATTCCAAAATTTTTCTATCTATGAATATATCTACCCATACCATTCGATCTATTCAACACATTGAATTCAATAACGTTGTTCACATAACACTACCTACACGTTGATGTATAGTACTAACCTCTTATGGGTTTTACGTTGGTATATGATTCGTTGATCTTTAGCCTTTTTATATTCCTCGATTTAACTTTGTTTGTCATTTCACTTTACTCAACGCGTCGAATGGTTATTTTTATTTATGACTTATGTCACGTATTTGAATTGGTTTGAGTTTTGCGGCCACTATTCCAATGTGAATGAGTTACCATCATATCACATATTTCTCACGTATAGTTCAATTTATGGTGATTTCACTGTGGAGATAGGCTTATTAACTTTCAATGCATGCATTTTGTCTCGTTGGAAATTTTGGCTCAATGTAGTTGGCCACTTCAACCCCTATAAGACTTCCCACGTCATCTTTTCCAATGTTACTCGGTTGATTTATCCCATTTTTTTGGCTTTTTTTGCATTCACACGTGGGATTGTATGCATCTATTCTTCACCTATAGACGCCATGCCAGAGTACTCTTTCATTCATGCCGGCCCTACGACATTAGTGAAAGTACTATGGAGTCGATTTCATAGATCTATGTATCTATGTGTTGGACGGTAGGTATTAATTTCCAATATCACCCATTTGATCCATGTATAGACCATTGATCTGGCGCCACTTGGACGATGGAGATCGATCCTGTACATTAGGGTTTGTCATTGTTTGGATTGGAGATAATTGTATAAATCTCTGTGTTATTGTCAAGTGGTTCTTTCACTCCCAGTTGTTCTGGTTGTATTTCAGTGTTGAGACCTTGTACGTAGGAGAACGAGGCATCGGCTCGCTCAAACCTCGGTTGTATCTATCTCAACATTGCATTTACAGTTCAGGTATGAGCTTTTACACATGTTACTAACCTACTGTATGCTTACACCCTAAATACTATGTCTGGATATGTTTATGTTTCCATGGCGCTACGCTCTGTTAATAGGGCTAGAGCTGGGTTTAATTAGCTATAAACATTTTTTTTTCATATACAGCCTCGTTTACTGTCGAGAACTTATTTCGAGACTGCTGGAAAAATCTCTCGTGGAGATTTCTTAGTCCGGGTATATTAATTCTTTTGTTTATCCCAATCCCCCTTATTACATTTCGTATAGTCTTATGAGGATGTAAGACGTGAATACTCTATCGTTCTTGACAGGAATTTACTCCTCATCGTCTTTGGTGAATTTATGAATGGCGTGCGAATGAGGGACGTCTTGATTTTGTTTGTTTATTCTACAGTAAGCAATTCATAACCCAGTCCAGAAATTGATTCGATTTTATCACTCGACTCCTGGATTTCTTGTTCGTATTTGAGCTTCCTAGGTTTCGAATTTTTTTTATATATATTGTTCAATTATCTCTGTTTCAGGTCCTTTTTATAAAAAGAGTGATTCCTCATCTGTCAGGTAATCCCTTTATTATTTTTCTTTGTATTATACTTCACCTCAATTAATCAATATGTATATTCACCATGTTCTTGTTTTATACATGTAATCTGAATTCCATACCAATTTCTTCTCAGGGATACCTTGACAGGGATCTCTCATTCATTTTAATTTCGCTTCACCTTTCCCTTTCAGGTCGATATCAAAATCATCTTGGTGGAATTGTAATCAGACTCGCATATTATTATTGTACATATTTTTTGTCTAGACCATTCGGTCTTACCTTTGTAAAATCTCTATTCGATATTGTAAAAGAATTATTTCATTGAACCGGGTCTGTGTTACTAAGACTCTGTTGATATGGCCATTGCGACCTCCTAAATTTAATAAGTTATCTGGGGACATGCTTATCATAATTTATTTTCGTTGTTTGCATAACTTTACCTATGGATTCCATATATATACATATATATTCTCTTCCTGTTTGATAAGGACAGAGTTATGTTACTCTCTGGTGATTTTAGATGTCTATTTTATATTGATACTCATGATGAGAATTTTATTCCTATTACATCTGTTTGTTTCCCTTTGCTAGACATAACTGATAATTTTACTAATCTTATATTGTATTTCTGCTTCCTATACTGATTTCTTACACCAGTAGGTAATTATTTATTTCACTAGGGTACTTACCTCTGAAATCAATTTTTGGGGCTTGACATCTGGCTTATGTAGTTATATGTATTTATCTACTCCAGTAACATACCTTTTTCCCTGTCTCTTGACTTAAATTTTGCAGATATTAATTATTGGATAACTAATAATAGGTTCTGGAAATCTATTGTTTGATTTTCTCATCTATTTAGTAGGGTTTATTCTCTAGCTAATACTTCCACTGGCACTATTAATTCTCATTTTTTTATAGATCTGAGAAACTGTTAATTTCTACCTTTCCCAGCTTATATAGTTAGCAGGCCTTTATATAAATTTCCATGCAATTATTATTTTTCCAATAAGTATTCAATTTTTATCATTCCTTGGTAAAGGATGTTAGTCACAGTTTCATACATAACTCTCAGCTCACAATTATGTACAAGATTGGCAATTGTGTTTAGTTCTATTTCATTGCTATTTAAAGATTTCCATGGTACTAAAGTATGTTTCCTTCCATTCTGTCCTCATTGTAGAATAGAAATGTATAAATAGTCATGCAATACTATTTTGGAAATCTATGTCTCTGTACCTCACTTAGTTACTTCAGCAATCTATATTTCTGCTTTGTATGTACTTAATTCCTCCTCCGCACAGGTTTATGGGTTTTCCATAGTGTTGACTGAATTGATTCTATTTTTCACAGAAACAGATTAAAGTTACATAATTATAAATTATGAGGTAAAATAATCTCCATATTTAAACCAGGAATTGGTTTAGAGTTTCTGGCTGATTTGTCCTCATTTTTCTAGTTCCTACAACCATGCAGGACTAATAGAATTTAATTATTCTACCATTCTGTAAATGTACGGAACACTAGCACAAACAAAACATTGCAAGAATTATACAGCTACAGTCATTAACCTTTACACTTAACAACAATTAATTTTAATCATTCATAATACTGTGTGCATACCACTTTGGTACTTGACCAGTCATCCCAACCGTAGAGTCCCTCTATCTCCCAGACTCACCCCCAAGCTGAGATCACTTCCATTCCAGACCAACCTCGAATCTCTTCAGGATTAGCTTAGTTAAGCTTTTGCTCCCCAAAGCCTGTTTCTAATTCTGTGTCCAGAATATCAGGATGCTTTTCTTCCTGTTTGCCTAGGATTCCCTATTTAGGGAATTTTAAAGCTGCTTTCTGCTTTTCCTAAATTTTTATCTCTTCCCAACTACTCTGCACATCATTGGGGAAACTATATTTTCCTGAAAATCTAATTTGGAAATAAATTCTTTCAAGGATTTTTTAAAGATTTTTGGGGAAAGTATTTTCCTTTATCCATCCTCATGGATTTAGCAAGTGATCTCATAATTCTCATTTTGGTCATTCTGCATAGAATTATTTTCTTCATTTTTTCAAAATCAAATATTTAATTAGATCCAAAAAATACTTATCCATTGGGGTCCACTCCCCTTTGGATTAAAGTTCAAATGTTTAACTTTGACATAACATAGAACTAGGGGTGTTACACTTCCCTTCCATGAGAATCTCGTATGTGTTTCTGAATTCTAGACCGCTTTTGTAGAGATGCATCCAACCCAATTTCTGGTGTGCACAATATTTGAGCACACTGTTTAGTGCCATAATCACCGATTGACTAAGGCAATCTGCAACATTATTGGTGTTGTCCTTTTTGTACTTGATGTTCAAATAGAAATATTATAGGTATGTGGACCATTTATGATGGCAATCATTATGCAACTTCCATTGAGCCTCTATGAACTGCAAGGGTCAATGGTTTGTGTGCATGACTGTTTCCTTCCAGAAAATGTAATTTTTCAATTTTTAGAAGGCCCACACAATGGAATACATCTATTTTTCATAGGTAGGATTCTCCTGTGTTGTGTCTAAAAGTGTCTCACTATGATATTCCACTTGATCCTCCTGTTGATTAATAAATTCTCTAATAGCATAGTCAGAGGCATATGTCTTGGTCTCGAATGGTTACTACAAATTTGGAAATGTAAGAACTAGTGCAGAGCATAGGTGATGCTTCAACTCTGCGAACACTTTCTGTTGAGATTCATAACAAAGGAAATTTTCTTTCGATCCTCCCATGGTGGCTTAACTGAAAGGGAAAATGATATTAGAGAATCCCAACATGAGCTTATGCAAGAAATTGGAAAGACATAGAAATCTGTGGATCTCTATTAGCGTGGTTCGGGCTAGCACATCTCGAATGACCTGAATATTGGCTAGGTCCACATGCACCCACCTCTCATCAATGTTGTATCCCAAATATTGAACCTGCGTCATGCCGAAAGTGAATTTCTCCAAATTAGCACGCAATTTGTGTTGCCACGGTGTTTTGAGGACCTATCAAATGTGGTGGAGGTTTTCTTTCGAACTCTAGTTGAAGATTAGGATGTCATCCAAATACACCACCAAGAATGAGTTGGTGAATGGTTGCAAGATGTCTTCCATCATCATCATGAATGTTGTGAGGGTATTCATCGGCCCGAAAGGCATAAAAAGGAATTCAAAAAGGACCTCCTTGGATTTTAAGGAAGTCTTCTACACATCGGAGGGTTCTATTGGGACTTGGTGATATGCTGAATTCATGTCAATCTTGAAGAAATGTTTTTCACGCTTGAGTTGGTCCAAAATTTCATCAATCTATGGGATCAAATACCTATTTCAAAAAATGATCTTGTTCAATGCATTATATTCAGTACTGAGTCTCCAAGTCCCATATTTCTTTTGCACCAACATGATCTGGCTCACACAAGTCAATTAACTCGCCCAGATGTGACCTTTCTGCAT
The DNA here is from genome assembly GCA_034641835.2 of Pinus albicaulis. Lineage (NCBI taxonomy): Eukaryota > Viridiplantae > Streptophyta > Pinopsida > Pinales > Pinaceae > Pinus > Pinus albicaulis. The sequence goes on along the minus strand of JAXQQM020067412.1, from coordinate 48,408 downwards.
CAGCTCCTAAATCTGCCTCTTGATTTCGTTGTTCTCTAGAACAAAGCGCTGATATATCAGTCCATTGGGTATAGGTGTCCCTGGGGTTAGATCGATGGAGTGCTTGGCCTGAAAATGTATAGGTACCCCTGCGAGTGAGGTGAAGATGTCCCTGTACTCCTCCATGAATTTGTCCATATGTTGTTATTGTGTGAAGGAGTCCTATCCAAATGTCATGGCCACTATATTATTCTTTGCCTGAGGGTATATCACTAGGTAAAAAAATTTACCTGTTTTGGAAATGATCTGATTGCATTTTTTTGCAGTGATAAAATAGATGGTGGTAGGTGGTGCTACCTTCAATTTCCTATACAACGTATTGGACAAAGTAAGAATACCAGGGCAAAGCCTAGATTCATACACATCATGTCACTTCTTGTGAGCCCTAGTATTGCACCAAGAGTGGTGCAACTCCCAGAGGCTACCCAACTTTACTTTATCAACCTGAGGTCCATACAAACTTGGAGGTGATAGTGCTATATGCACAAAAATGAGGTCTACTCATGCCATCCTTATCTCATTTCTACAATGAGGTGCTAGAAACTAGGGATATCTAAAAAAGGAAGTTTTTCACACTTCTAACTACAACCTTATAGTGGAAGAAAATCATAAACATTATGATATTCACATGAAAAGAAACTGCTCTAGATCACACTGATTCATCTAACTATTGCCCACTTTTGTAAGAAAGAAAGATTCACACTCATGCTAGTACAAGAAAGGAAATTACACAAAGTGGAATTCATTGCCTAGATTATTGAATTGACTTGTATAAAAGGAAATAGTATATCCTTGCACACATGTTGAATCAATGACTAACCAACTCCTATCTAATTCGTGCTAAACTATTGTGCTTAATGATGAATTTTAGGATGGAATAATCACACTTGAAATTGATCTGTTTTTCTAGGCTTAGGTGAGGTGGAGGAATGATTTTGGGCTGAACGAGCATGTGTTTGGAACTATTATAGGAAGTTTATACAATATTTCCTATAGTGCCAATGGATGTCCTGAAAAGCTACAGAGCTCTCAAAAGCCATGTCCTGCACCTAAAAGGCGGCTCTCGGTCATGTGATGGTGACCTCAAAACCATGGTTGTAGGTGAATTTAATGGAAGGTATGTGATCGAGGGTGGAAGCTCAACATGATGGTGCCAAAGGAATCCTTATATGCTTCTATATCCAAACCTACAAATAAGACATCTACTCATGCATTCATTATCAAAAAACTTATCATAGAAATTTTGGAAAAAATGAGTTGATTTTGAATAGATATGCCTATGTATTTGAAACATAAATAGACCTATAAAACTGCAACATGGTCATGATAAGAAAATTAAAAAATATCCTAAATTTTACAAGAAATCATGATATGAAAATATATTTGGTTTGTGGTGGAAGACCTTCCTCCTCAATCTCTAATGGAAGAGATGAGAGAGTGTAGCTCAGCAACATAGTCTTAATGTTTTGTATGCCACCAACAACACAATGGAAGAAATCAACTATTGAAACATAAAATAAAGGAACTTGTGTACAAAAGGAAGACTAAAGCCAATAGATTGGGCTGTAACCCACAAGCTCAGTTACATGAGATCAACTTAGTTGAAAAGAAACCAAATTCTCATCTTATTTCATAACCAGTATTTTACATGAATAATGAAAGTCAAAAATATCTGATACAAAGCCAAGAGTGTTCTTCCTGCCTATAAAATTTGAATCCCAATGATCTATTGCTCTTATATATTTATGCTAGATGGTAGCTACCAAAAAATTCTTAAAAATTAGGTCTTTGTTCCCTTGGAACTAGATAGAAATGGAGCTTTCCTCCTTCTTATCATTCACTTGATCGGCTGCCTTTGACTTCGAGTTGTTGGAGAAGGATATTTAAGATATATTGGGTGCTTTTAGGAGTTAAGAAGGCGGTAAAGAACCCTATGATTTCTCCTTGATGTATACTCTGAGCCTTGATATGGAATCTTTCTCAAATATTTCATTATTCCCTTCATTTTCCTTCATTTAAATGATATTAGGCCGCATCTCATGACAACCCTTAATACACCATTCTTAATCAGAATAATATGACATAATGCAATTAAATGTTTGTGTGAGAGAGAGAGTTTAAGTTGAAAGGATGACATTTTAACTCCTTAGAATATACATAATTATGGTGGTCATCATCACACCCCTACCAAATGGTTGCTCATCCTTTGAGTAACTCAATCCTCTTTATTTATTTCTTTTAGAGCCCTTGTAGCTTCTCTGACATCCCAAGGTATCATGTAAGGGGTCCTATGAGGTGGGTGAAACCTTGCATTCTTTTATGCCCCCTAACATTCCTTATATTCTTCAGTTTTCTATTTTCTTTCACTCAACCCTAGCAGCAAAGGTGTACTGAGCTTTAATCCAACCCACTTGATTTCCATTGTTTTCATGGCTCTTTTGTACAAGCGTGATATTTCTAGGGCAACTCTCAATATGTCTAGAGTATGGTTCTCCAGCTTCCTTGAGCTAAGTGGGAGGCCATTCCATCTTATCTGACATGCCATCACACAATCCTCTCCCAGTAGTCTAGAGATGTCATCATAATTTGCAATTTCTCATGCTTGGTGTTGGTGTCCAAGTGCGAACAAATTTTCAAACCCTTTTTCCACATTAATCATCAATCTAGATGCGTTGATTATTGCAAGAATAATGCACATAATATATGCAAGGGCTATAACATAATCCTCTATTAAATCATAGGCTTAATAATTAGAACAAGAAAACTATTGTAATAACAATTAAAGATAAATCGCAAGGTTATAAAAGCATTCAGAAAAAAATACAAAATCATACAGGAATAGCAGTTTTAATAATAAATAGAAATACAAAAGCAGAAAAAGGGAAATAATGCAACACCTAATCAGAAGAGTGGGCCCAACTCTCCGATCAAGGCTACGGTAAAATCACAGCTCACAAATAGAACAACAAAACACTGTGCATTCAATTGATTAAAAACACTCCTGTTACAATATTGGTCACTTTCTGCTTAACCCAGATTCATAGCCTTGAGGCCCTTTTTATAAAAATGTTCAGGAAAACTGTATTTCTCCATCTAAAAAATAAATATTTACAATTATACAATTGTTACAACATCAAACTAGTTACCGAGAGGAAACCACGAAAATCTTGAAAAATATCTAGGGTAAGATGGAATCTGTTGCATTGTTTCAACATGTTAAGATAATGATGAGAATTTAGAGTTTCTTCGTGGCTTGAAAATGTAATCCCTTTACTTACGGAATCTATAGAAATAACAGATTTAATACTTGCATAGGTAAAACCTCCATGACTATTACTTCATTAATCAAATATTCCATATTAGACAGTGGAAAGGGATTTACCTCATGTGTTTAGAACAATTAAGGATACAAAGAAGTAGAAAGGTTGGTGAAAGTAGGAGAGAAAAGTATACATATTTGGTACCCAACATCTCCCCCCAACTGGTCTATTTGTATGTCCTCATGCATCTCCTCGTATTCTCAAATCTAGGTTGGACTAACTGTGGCTGGCATGAATCTGTGTGAGGTCATATTCTCCAGCCATATCTGTCCTAGGGTTTTATATCCTTCAGTCATAGTAAAATCCTTCCACGAATCTTTACTGACATTTTATGCAGGAGTATATTTTCTGCTGGCAACCAATTGAGGGGGAAATGAAACCTCAGTCCCATCCACCGGACCCAACAAGTCTAAATACAGGCTACAAAGCATGTCACCCTTTCTGGTGCTCATTCCAAGTTGGGTGCTCCAAAAGGTTCTCGACCTCTAACTTCTGATGATAACAACATCCACCTCCTTTGACAACTATCCAGCACTTCATTTCAGAAATTTACTATCTTTCAAACACAGAGGTTGGCATACCATTTCTGGGTTGTCAGCATATGTCCCTATACACCTCAATCTATAAAAAGGTAAAATGCTTATTATAAATATTTTCTTCCTAGCCATGCTCCCTCCTCATCATAAATGACCTTGTAACTTGGTTTTCTTCAAACGTATCATAGGCATGTCTCCATTTAATCTGATTATAGTGTAGGAGATGAACACCCTTAAATGACTATCCCCCACAAATAGAATGTGGTTGAAGGCCTGATCATGCCTTAGGAAGTAACCATGCATGTAGAGTTCAGACATTAAGTGTTGACCTATGATATCATCAATTTTCAAAATACAGAGGAGCTAGATTGGATTCTCAATTTCGTGAAAAAATTCCTTATATATACTCTCCAGGAAAAAGAAAAGGAACTATTCCTAAAGAAATAAGGCATAAATATGCAGAGGAGGTCTACAGGCCATTGGGTGTTGCGCCAAGGTAAACATATTCTACTGATCTGATTGCAACATTTGCACTTGTTCTTATAGCTCCTTTATCTTTCCCTACAGTTATTCTTTCCTCTACCATGCTCTATCCAAGTGGTCTATATACACTGTAACAATCCCGACAGCCTGCTCTCAAACCTGCATTATCGCCTTCTTATGTCCATTCGCAATTGATTTCCTTATATGAATTTCAGTAGCCAGGAAAAATTCTTGGGCTTCAAACAAATGTTCAATCGAACCAGTCTATGTATCCATAGAGGAGACATCAATTTTAGGTTTTACTACCTTCAATTTATATACTTTTCCTTTCTACTTCAACTGTGATACTTTCTTCTTCAGCTCCCTAACTTCCTTCTTCAATCGCATGGTTTCATTAAACTGAAGAAAATACATTTTATTGAGAGGTGATCTTGTGCTTTCACACTATTCTATCCACTCTTGTTTGAAAATGAATTCATCTCCCAGGCCTGTAGTAGGCTCAGGAGGCGACATAACACTGTTAATGTCATCAACTAGTTTTTATTTTAGGTCTTTCTGACTTGGCTCTGATTCTTTAGTAGCATTCTCCTTCTCATTTACCTCACGGAATTTCGTAACTCAGTCAATGATTTCATCGGCCATCCTATTCTCTAGTGTTTCCACAAAATTTCCTTCTCCCTTTTGAGCCTCTAAATGCCTTTGCTGAGAATCAGTAATTGATGGACTGATATTGGTCATATATTTCCCTAAGTCAACAAACTTTAGTACTAATGGGACAATGATCTCCTCCATTAATCTTTGGGATGATAAAAACTCCCTCACCCCTCTAGGCATCATAGACGAAAAAGGAGAATGGGGAATACCTTCATCACCCTCGTTTCTTACTTGGGCTGCACCTTTATGCATTGCTTCTTCAGTCAGATTCAACACTGGTTCATGTGGAACAATGTCGAATTTCAGGATCGTTTCCTTTTTGTCCTCCTGTCCTTCTTGCATTTCTTCCTCGCCTATAGTCGATACTGGTTCCTACAGATTAGTGTTGACTTCACAGGTTTTTTCTTCTCTATATCCCTTTTCTTCATGCATTTCTTCCTTTCTTGCGGTCGATACTAGTTCTTGTGGAGTAGTGTCGATTTCGCAGATTATTTATTCTCTTTCTCCCTGTTCTAACTTAGTTGGGGGTGGTTCTTGTGTGACACCGCATCTTGTTTCAATATTCATATTTTCTTGGGCAGGTGATGTTGTTTCATGTGTAACAACATCACTTGCCAATCCTCTGACTGGTGTTCTACCTCCCTCCTCTTCATCAATGAAAGTCGATGACTGTAGGGCAGTCTCAACTTCATCCGTCACAACCATGATTCCTTCATCTGTAGGTTCTTCAGGTGAGGATGGTTCTTGTGTGGCATCCTCGACTGCATCACCAATTGTCTCCTCCATTGCCATTTCTTCTGGTTCTTCCTGATCTATCTCCATATCCATTTCTTCTGGTCCTTCTTGATCTATGTCCATTACCTCTGAATCTTCTTCTTCTATTAAATTATTCAGAGGTACTGGCTCTTCCTCTCTAGCAGCAATAATAGTTGCTATCTCTTCTTTCGATTACTCACAAAATTCTGCCCAGGAAACTTGAAATCTAACTATTGCATGCATGACCAATAAGTGAACCAATCCATGATCGGAGAGGACTGCCAACATCTAGCGCGAACGCCGAGTGGACTATGCCATGTGCTGAAGTTTTTTTAATAAAAATAAAGGCATGTTTAAGGAATGAACCTATGCCTGCATAAATCAAAGGTGAGCCCAGATTTTGAAATGGTATTTGAACAGAGTTGTGGCCCTTCATTCACAGGTTATGTATTTCATCGCAAAGCCTGCTACCTCATTCCATGGATACAATACATATTTGTGCTCGTACCCTCTCCTATATTGAACGACACTTTCTCCTGCCTGAAAAAATAGTTTGGGAAAATCTGGGAGGGGAATTCTCTAATAAAACCACTATTTCCATTGTTGTCTTAGCCTGCTAACTTCCGCGATTACTTCTTCTATGACAAGAATTTATAATCCTCTGAATCGAGAGAAATTATCATTCAAATTTAGTGCAAAATCCATCGTGATTACCTTGTCAAATCCCTGAAATCTATCAAAGTAGATATCCCATCTTTCATTGACAAAAACTTTCCACACATCTACATTGGTGTGGGCTAAGACTGTATCTTGAGGCTCATGTTGCATAGCCAATGCACCCATCTTGTAGAGACTGTAAGAGCACTATGGAACAACAGACCATTGGAAATAATGGTGGGTATCAAATTTGGAAAAAAAAGCATGGTGAAAAATTAGGTGAAATAATGGTAAATACGGTCGATGATTTCTCGGGAAACAAATAAAATCATGGGAAAGTATGGTAAGTGCGATGGATGAGACAGTAATTATTTCGTATGAGGTGGAAAGGACTAATATCTTGGTACCATATGCGTGTTGCTGATCCCAATACATCTTTAATGATTATACGGAATATGGTAAGGATCGTATGGCATACCATCACATGAAGTTGTAATAATGACTTTTGGAATAATCATTACACCATCGTTTAGTTATGACAACAACCCCCCAACTTAAAATTATATGTCCACGGCATCAATGTCTTATTCATGGAATATTTAATTAAATCCATAAGAGTCAAATGGAGGCATACTTTGCAGCCTACCTGGAGGAAGTGACGGTCGATAAAATAACAACGTTGTAATGATGTCAATAGAGTAACAACATCGAGGGGTAGTAGCATATGAAGTGACAACATTGCGAGTAGAAGCACTCAAAGAAACAACATCGAGTAGCAGCATCGTGGTAGCAGCATATGGAGTAACAACGTTGAGTAGCAACATCACAAGTAGCAGCATCTGAAGTAACAACATTACGAGTAACAACATCCAGAGTAACAACATTGAGTAGTAGCATCATGAGTAGCAGCATCTGGAGTAACAACATCATGAGTAGCAGCAACCAAAGAGTAACAACATTAATACTTAAGAAATTTTTGAGCTTCTGAAACATTACTCCTTAGTAGTAACCCCTGCAAAAAGAGAACAAATAAATAGTAACAATATTGATAATATATATATATATATATATATATATATATATATATATATATATATATATATATATATATATTATTCATGAATTCTTTATTCCTAATTTTTTTTTTTTTTATTAAAGCGAGGATGTAGAGGAAGAGTTCTCTGTGTTGATAACCTTCAAACTATATTTCGCAGATAGATGTTTGATGAAAGCATCCTTAGAGGCTAGGCAGTGGTATAATCTTAGGCAATGTCCATTTGCTACAAAAGAAGCACGTGTATCATTAATTGTAATTAGCCCGACTGTTCCATTATCAAATATAGCATCCACCTCGTAAGGTCCCATCCATCAAGTGCAAATCTTTCCCTTAAAATTCTCAAAATATGAGTTATAAAGTAATGTCCAGTATCCCCTATGAAGCACCTTGTTTTTTTAAACTTATCATGCCATTTCATCCTCTGCTGCTGAATGGTAGTAGTCCTTTAGACAACCGTTGAATGGACTTCATCTAGTTCATTAAGCTGAGAATGTCATTGTTTCTGGGCATCTAACAGATCCAAACCTACTTCAAGAGATGTTCTAAGCATACTGATTTAATATTCTATTAGAAACAACAACGATTTCCCATAAACCAGCTCGAATGGTGAAAACCTTGTTGTGTTCTGCCATGTTGTTTTGTATGCCCAGAGATATTCAGGTATCTTTTGAGCCTAATCCGGACAATGGCATGCGACATTTTTTATCAAGATATTTTCCAATGCCTTGATTGTGTTTTCCACTTGTCTATTCACCTGGGGGTGGTATGGAGATGTCACCCTATGCTTGACCCCATATATCTGCATAAGATTTTCTATCATGTCTCATGTAAAATGTGCTCATCCATCTAAAACAATCTCCCTTGGAGTACCATAATGAGAAAAAAATGTTGCAAATAGAAAATCTGAAACCGCCTATTCTGTTGCTTTCGCAACAACTTTGGCTTCTACCCACTTAGTCACATAAACAATGCAGACCAAAATGTGAAACTTTTGCTGGAAGGGTGGGTTGAAGGGTCCAAAAAAATCAATAGCCCATTTCTCAAAAGGTTTGAGGACTTCATGTGGCTGCAAAGGAATTTCATCAGATAGACCGGGCTACCCCATGCGCTGGAAACTTTCGAACCTTCCAACATAATTTTGCGCATCCAGAAATATATAAGGTCAGTAATATCCCATTTGTAACACCTTACAGCCTGTTATTTTATCTACAAAATTACCCCCACAAGGACCATCATCGGTAGCCTTCAGCAATTCATAAATATCATCCTCATATACATAGCGTTGAACCTAGTTATCAACTCATGTATGAAAGAGGTGCCCTACCATCCAGGAATATCGAGCACTGTGATGAATAATTTTTCGTTGTTCCCTATATGAAAAATGATGAGGCACCTTCCCTGTAGCAAGATAGTTAGCAATATCTATGTACCACAAAGGGTTAGTGAAATTTCAAAAATATGCTCATCGGGAAAACTATCTTCTATAGGTGCGCATTCATCATTGTTATCCATTCTAGATAGAAAATCAACAACTACATTATGTTTTCCTAGTTTGTCTACTATTGTGATATCAAATCCTTGAAGAAATAGTAATTGTATTTTAATGCGAACAAGAGTGATAGGTTTATTCATCAAATACCTTATTGCTGCATGATCAGTGTGTACAAAAGTAGGATACCCAGTGATGTAGTGTTGGAACTTGTTGATAGCATATATGACAACCAGGAATTCTTTTTCAGTCACCATGTAATTCAATTCAGCAGGAATTAAATTCTTGCTAACATAGTAAATTGCAGTGTTTGTCTACTTGATGTCCTAAGACTACTCCTATTTCTGTCTGAGAGGCATCAACATGTATGTAAAATGGTAATGACCAATCAAGTCCTCAAAGGATCGAAGCTTTGCAAAAAAGTGCCTTGATTTTCATGAAAGCTTATTCACAGTCTTCTTTCCACAAAAATTCTGCATCTTTTGTTAGCAATTGAAAAAGTGGATGTGTTATTTTAGCGAAATTTTCTATAAAAATTCTATAATAAACAACACAACCAATAAAAATATGTACTTGTGTGGGTTTCTTGGGTACTAGGAAGTGTAGTATTACCTCTTTTTTTTCCAGATCAACTTGAAGTCCAACAACTAAGAGAAAATGTCCCAATACTATTCCCTTTTCCCTCATCATATGGAATTTTACTGTACTCAGAGATGCATGGGTCTTCTTACATGTTTTGAGTAATTTTTGTAGATTTTCCAATCCTTCTTCAAATGAGTTCCCATATGGAGTAAAATCATTCATATAGATTTCAACACTGTCATCGACTAAGTCAGAAAAAATTCCCAGAATTTCCCTTTGGAAGGTTGCAGATGCATTAAACAAACCAAATGAGAGGTCCCTACATGCAAAGGTCCCCCATGGGCATGTGAAGGTTTTTTTATATTGGTCTTCCGGGGCTATCTGGATCTGATTATACCTACTAAACCCATCTAGGAAGGAGAAGAACTTCTTCCCAGCCAGGGTGTCTAGGACTTGGTCAATGAATGGAAAAGGGAAATGGTATTTTAGAGTTGCTTTATTTAGCTCCCTATATTCTACATAGATCCACAATTTACCATTATTTTTGGGAACGATAACCAACAGAGACACCCATTGGCTATCCGAGATGGGGTAAATGAAACCTACATCCAATAATTTCTGTAATTATTCCTTGACAATGTTCTTTAGGGCATGGCTCATTCTCCTTTGGGGTTGTCTCACAGGGTGGAAATATTCCTTAATATAAATATGATGAGTATATAAAATAGTAGGGATCCCCTTCATATCCGCATAATCCCAGGAAAAATATTCATGATGGTCTTGAAGGACTTTTGAAAGCTTCTTTGTCTGGGATTCTGACAGATTCGGGTTAATATTAAGTGTCTTCCCTGGTTCAATTTCAATTAGAATACTATCATGGGATGTATTTACAGGAATGTCTTCAATTTCATATTCCAGTTCAATATTTTCTTGAGTCTCACGACTCATGACAAACTCTAAAATTTGACGATTTGAATCAGAAACAAAACATGGATCATTAATAAAAGTGTTAATGGTATCATCCTCCGTTTCTATTTTCAATTGAAGGGCCTACCCTATGGTAAGAATTGGTCTAAATTATTCATATTCATGTTTAGATTCTTCTATTGACAAAGGTTTCTATCTGGCTAATAATTTTTCAGATGTGCTGGGTTCCAGAGGAGGATAGAGAGTAAGGTTCTTTGTAACCGTCCCATTTGATATAATCATATGTCCAGATCGACACCTAATATAGGCATCTACAATTGTGAGCCAAGGTATTCCTAATATCAATGGATGAACACCGATTGAGGATCATGTTTGTAATACAAGGAGGTCTATGGGATAGTGCCATGAGTCCACCAAAATAGTCACATCTTCCAACTTCCCTACCGGTTTAATTGTAGACCTATCTTCCAATTCCAAGATAGTAGGGGTTGGACTAATTTTTTTGAAACCTAATACATTCATTGTTTCAGATGTAATGATATTGATGGCAACACCCAAATCTACCAGTAAATTTGGGATTTCAACCCCATTGATCTATAACGTTAGAGTTCAGTTCCCTGGGTCTCCATATTTTATAGGCATATTTTTTCCTAGCATGATGTCAGACACACTACCCATCACATGAATGGTTAATGGATCCCTTGGTTTCTTCCCAGGTTTCTTAGAGCAGTACTCTTTGAGAGATTTTTCATATATAGGTATATCCCTCATAGCTTGGAGTAGGGATGTTTTAATGAAAATATTTTTTAATTCTCCCAGGAAGTCAAACCCTGCTTGAGGGCTTTGTTTATTCATAGTCAATCTTTCAAGATATGGTGGAGTAATTGGACAACCCTAGTTAAGAGCGGGTTGGGAAGGTGTTTGATTTATCATGTTTGGTTTGATTTATCCCCAACTATCTTCTGTTCTGGTTCTAAAACTTCATTTCAATCTATTCTATGATAATAGGTGAAGTTAGAGCATTTACTACCTGCCAAGATCATAAGTTTATCTCATTAAGTCCCGCGTAGAAATGCTATATGATGGAAGGTTAAGAGTCTTATTTTTTTGGACCCCTTTATTATTAGGATTCAGATTGGGCTAGATAGGAAGCTGGGGTTGAAGGGATGGGCTTCCTAGAGGTACATTGGAGGGAAGCTGAAGTGTTTTTTGATGCATAGATTGGGGAAATTTTCCAGTAGGAGAGGGTCCACGCCAATTCTGATTCCATGAAGGAGGGGAGCCCATTTTTGCAAGGGGAGATATTGAGACTAAGACCACATTGGTGAAAAAGGTAAATACTGGGGACCCATATTAAAATTATTAAAATATTTAGATGGGTCCTGAGGCATACCTTGATTCATAGTTGGTGGTTGAGGTTGCCATGGCTTTTTCGGTCGCATGAAATATAATTGATCTACCACATTTTCTTCACTTGCCCCTTGAAAAACTACCTTTAGTGCTAGTAAGGAAGGGCACGAGCTGATCGCATGGGTCTGTTCACAAATTGCACAGGCTTTAACTATGTTTAATGGGAATTCTCTCAAAGGGAGCTTCTTTCTACACTATGGGAGAAATATAGCCATAGTCTTCTCCAACTTTGTTTGTTATGTTTCTCTTGCAAAGTGTCCATCTGGGCATATAATGTGCTTAGGATATTAGTCTTTAGGTTATCCAATAGGTTTCCAATTTGTTCCTTTGTAACCCCTACACCATAAGTCTTTAATGATCGAATTCCTTGTCTACTTCTTGCAGCCCCTCATGAACACTAAATGCACAACTCACAGATAATGTCAAAGTCTTCTTTTGAAATGTCCCCCTTTCCTAATATTTTAAAAATTTGCAAGGAATATTTCCTAAGTTCCCAGAGAAGGATGGTCTTCAAAATATCTTTATCCAGGTCACTATGGCTTGATCTCTAAAGTATATATTTAAATCGTTGCACATAATCTTCCATATTCTCATCCTCTTTCTGTACAAACATAAGAATATCCTCCTTGATGTCACAGAATTTATATTCATTGTACTATTTCTCCAAAAATAATTACTTCATGGCATCCCATGAGGAGATAGCCTTCCCCCCTAAACCAATGAACCATCGCAGGGCTATCCCTTTTAAAGTAGAAGGGAATATTTTTAGCTTCTGAGCATTAGCAATATAATCGTACCCTCGACAAACAATTTCAAATTCAAAGAGGAATATATCGAGGTCTTCAAATGAAATCCCATGAAAATTAGGAAAATTCGTCAAAGGAATGGGCTTCATTGGTGCATCACCTATAATGTTGCCAATTTGGAAGTCAATAGTACTTGTAGGTGCCATGAATATCCTCCAATATTCACCCGAGATTTCAACTGGTTCTATAAATCATAATTCGGGTGATTCTACTGTAGGAGGTTTCACAGCACTCCCTTGGTGTCATGGTGATGCGAACTCCTTCAGGAGCTCTTATTCCTAATTGAAATTGCTTAATTCAATGACAGGAGCTTTCACAACACTCCCTTGGTCTCATGCTGACGAAAACCCCTTCGTGAGTTCTTCTTCCCAATCAGAATTGCTCAATTATTCTGACCCTCTGCTTGCTATTACTTCCCTGTCTTCTAGCAACAAGGGTATCTCTTCCACTCATACCTTATTTATGCCTCCTGTTGTTGAAATAATTTCCTCTGGTACAGTGGATGGCACTGGCTACTCAACCAACTGCCCTTCGGACTTCGTTTGAACCCTTACCCTAACAACAACATGAGAATATGCTTCTGATTCAGCTTTTGCAATGATCTCCTAGATATATGTCTCCCTTCCAAATCCCTTCCTTTCTTTGGGGGTCTCCTCTGCCCCTCTTATTCAGATATTTTTTTGTTGGCAATATGATGCAGAGTGTTGTCCTTGATGGCAACCCACTGAATGAAGATGAAGACATGCGACTGTTGACATGTGTTGTCCTTGATGGCAATCCACCTGATGAAGTTATTCTTGACATGATGGACTTGGTAAATGATGTTTGTTAGCAATATGATGATGAATGTTGTCCTTGAAAGGAAACCCTCTTGATGAAGATAATGGAAACTTACTGGATGAATTTGTGCTTAATAGAATATGTCTTGATGAACTAAAACTAATATATCTACAGTGAGTACAGAAGGCAATGAAGAAAGGAATTCAGCATGTGCTAAATATATGATGAAAAGAGTATGTTTCAAGGAATACGCGGATCTGTCTAGGGGACGTCGCGTATGCACGCAGAAAACAACGTGCCAAGTCGCGTATGGGCAAAAGCGCTGAAAAAGTGCAAAACCAGGGGTAACCACCATGGTATTGACCCATTGTATTGGGTAATGATTCGTCTAAATGACCCCGTCTAGGAATACCATCGGAAGTAATGTAGTTTTTGGCTCATGGTATTGAAAAAGGGGCTCATGGTATTGAAAAAGGATAAACCTATATAAAGAGATGAAATTCATTATGCAAATCATGGGTGTGGGAGCAAGATGTCTGAGCTTGAATGAATACTTCTCTGTGAAGTATATCTGTATGGAAAGGGTAAAGGTTTGATAATAGATTTGAATCTATGATGCACCTATGAAGAAATGATGAAGCGAAATATCTAGATCTGGAATGTATTTGTATCTGCTAGATCTGTTCATGGAAGGCTTAGATCTGAAATGAGGCGAACATCTGTCTGAAGTAAAAGGGTAAATCTGAACTAAATATCTGATCTGAAGAAGTATGCTGCTCTGTAATGGTTGAAGATCCATACGCTAGTTAGCCGCAGAGGAAGCGCGTATATACGCGGCTTCTCTGAAGAAAAAGCGCGTATGCGCAGTGAAGTTTATGTGCAGATGTATACGCTGGTTGATGTGGACGGAAGCGCGTATATACGCGACATCAGTGAAAGAAAAGCGCGTATGCAAACTAGGGTTTGCTGAAGTATGGGGTATGAAATGTCTGATCTGATCTGCTATGTTTTAGCTATCTGTTGTTGATGTTTGACTGTGCTTAAATGTATGGAGAGGGTCCAGTCTGAAAATATGATGAAACGTGGCCTACAAGTTGTGCTTTTTTGAAGTTGTTGGATCCAGTGTGAAAATTGATGAAACGTGGTCCAAGGTGGTGCTGAGGGTTGTAGCCTTCAGTCAGGGGGTTGTAGCTCCCTTCCAGGTGAGGCTGGTAAACGAGATCAGGGGGTCGTAGCTCCCTTCCAGGTGAGGCTGGTAAACGAGATCGAGGGGTCGTAGCTCCCTTCCAGGAGAGGCTGGTAAACGAGTCAGGGGGTTGAAGCTCCCTTCCAGGAGAGGCTGGTAAATGAGCGCAGGTGGGTGCCTGCGTGCTGGTCAAGTCTGCGCCAGCACATATGTTGTAAGATGTTTTCTCTATAATAAAATATTGAAGGCTGAGCAACTGCAGTGGTGGTTTTCTCCCGACTTGGGTTTCCACCTAAAAATCCTGGTGTTCATGCGTGATGCTTTGTGTGATGGTTTATTCTGTTCTTACTGCACATGTTTACTGTTTATAGAACATCTAATGAATGAATGATGGAATGATATAAGTGAAGAACAGATAGCATAATTAGATCTCTGTGTATACGTGAGTTTTATGAAGGATATCCGCGTGTATACACTAGTTGGCTTCAACAAAGTAGCGTATGGGTTTTAGAGCATGAAAAAGTAAAAAGTTTCAGTTTTCCCTAAATACTAATTCACCCCCCCTCTCAGTATTTTTCCCAACAATTGGTATCAGAGTCAGTCCTTCTGCAGAAGCTTGATCGCTTGAAGGAGATCCGTCGCAATGGGAAAGAAGCAAAAGAAGAAGGTTACTCCAAGAAAGAAGAAGCCTGAGAAATCATGTATAGCAGAAATTGAAGGAGATGAAACAGGTATTGATCGTTGCTCTTGTATTTTACTTAACTGTATATGCAAAGGATATGATAGTGAAAGTGAAGATGAAGAAGAATTTGACCAAGCTCTACAAGTGCTCATGGCAAAGAAGCAAAAGAAGAAGGCTACTCAAAGTAAGGAGATAGCTGAATTTGACAAAAATGAATCTGATAGTGATTGGGGTCCTAATTTTCTTATTGGTGCAAACATTGATGAAGATAGTGAGAGAAAATTTGTGGATCTAGAAGAAGTTATCAAAGATCAACAAAGAAAATTTAATGAGAAGGAATATGCTAACAAAGCTTTGATATTTAGACTGAAAAGGATGTTCGATGATGTATACAGTCGAAGTAAAGGATATGAAGCTGGAATAATCTCTCTGCAAGAAGATCTTGAAGAATCAAATAAGAAGAATGAAGGACTTAAAGCAGAAAACGTTTCTCTAAAAACAGATCTGGAAAAATAAAAAAGGAAGAATGAAAGTCTTGAAGCTGGAATCATCTCTCTACAAGCAAAACTTGAAGCATCAAGTAAGAAGAGTGAGGAACCTCTACAATCATTTGAAAAGGAAGGACTTGAAGCAGAAATCATTTCCCTCAAAGAAGACGTGGATAAATCAAATAAGAAGAATGCAGGACTTGAAGCAGAAAACATATCTCTGAAAGAAGATCTCAAAGCATCGAAGAATAGGAATGAAGAGCTGCAACAAACATGTGAAGAAAATGAAAATTGGTTGAAAGAAGAGATTCTAAATCTAAAGGATCAAGTAGAAGATGGAAGAAGGAAAGAAGAAAGCATGACAAAGCAATGTCAAGCCCTGGAGGTTGAGGTAAACATTCTCAAAGGTAAATTATAAGAAAGGTTAGACTTTTGAGGTTTCAAGATAGTACTAAGATTCTGGATAATATTCTTAGTAGTCAAAGGTCTCCTTCTATCAAACTTGGTCTTGGTTTTCATGAAACTGTTAAAGGAGAATCTAGCTCACAAGGAAGTGCTAAAACATCAGAGGATGACAATGCAAAACCTGAAGAGTTGAAAGAAACAAAAGGTCAATCAACAATGATGAAATCTCAAAGGAAATCATTCAATAATGTTGAATGTTTCAAATGTCATAATTATGGGCATGTTGCAGCAAATTGCAGGAGCATATCATTTCAGCCTCAATCAAACAGTTCCTACATAGAAAGGTACTTAGGTTTCTTCAAGGGATATTGTTTTTCATGTAACAAGTATGGACATAAAGCAGTTGATTATAAAATGAGGAAGATTAGAAATACTCATTATGATTCTTATGCTTATTTCTCTGGACACATGAGATGTTATTCTTGTAACAAGTATGGACATGTAGAAAAAGAATGCAGGTTGAACAGATATGAGAAATTGGATAACTTCCAGCACACAAATAGAAAGTTCAAACAAATCTGGAAAAAGATGGAGGACCGATCAGAAATGTAGGGAATTTTGACCCTACTGCAGTCATCCGCTTCTGAAGCTTACTTCTCTAATTGACTGCAGGAATGATGTGGGATACATTATAAGATTCAGTAATGTATCGTCATAAGGGAAGGAATGTATGATGTCTCTCATGGTTGATTTGATTATTCTGGTTATATGTATTTCTGACAGAGCATCTGATATGAATAAGACAGGTACAGGAAGTACAAGTTCAGGGGGAGATGAAGGAATGTGAAAAATTTCTATGCTTCACTTTCCATACGCGGGTTCTATTAACAAAAGTTGCATATACACGCGAGTTACAGCAGACACAGTTGCGTATGCATTGATGATAAGAGAATTTATATGATAGCTGAAGATCTAGAGCAGAGGCTCAGGGGGAGCATCAGTCTGACTGTTAATAACTGTATTATTGACTCAGTATCAGCTTAGTTTCTCAGTTCTAAATTATGATGATATGATACTTAGTTTCTTATGTTGAAGATTATGGATGAGTCCTATTTACTTGTTGATGAAGAGTATTCGTTGCTAAGATGAAATTCTTATGATTCAGAGATAAGGTCAGACCATGCAGAGATTGTTGCTGATGGCTTGCTGATAAAGGTATTCAGGTTGCACAAGTTAAGGAGGAGCACTGGTTCAGGGGGAGCAACAGGTTGAATACTAATGATTGCATTGTTGGCACTATGACTGCTTGTGATACTCATGCTCAAATGATGATGACTTGGTATATGGTTAATTATGATAAGATTTTTAGCCCTGTTTAGTATCTTTTGTGCTCACACATGGATGAGTTGGAAGTCGTTTGCTTCAGAAATAAGAATAGATCATGCAGAGTTTGTTACTATGGTTGAAAATCTTTTGCCTACATATGTTACTTCATGTTAAAACTTGAAGATCATGGTGATGTTGGACCACATGGATGATTGCTTGACACTTATTTGAAGATGTTGTTCTGGTATGATAATCTCTCTTGGAAAGATTGTATTGATGCTGCAAAGAATTTGAAGGCTTGGTTACTAATGTTCTTATGCTACAACCGTTGGATGACGCTTGAAGTCACAACTACACTGTTCTATCTATCTGTAGTCCAGGGAAGCATTCAAATATCTCAGAAAGAAGCTGAACACTGTCTTTTTCTCACAGAGGATCAGATCTGGTTAAAATATAAAAGATGGTATTAGATACGCGGGTTTCCTGAAACACAGTCGCGTATATACGCGAGATCATTCACAGAAAACCGCGTATGTCTGATTGTTGACAAATTTCTGCTTGGAGTCAGCTCTCTTTAGCACAACTGCAGTGTTGTTTGGTATCTCTGATACTGTTTGGTATCTATGGTGGTGTTCCAGTTCTTATAATACTGTTCTATCTCTGATGTTTTGATAAATATGCCTTGATGATTTGTTGGTGAACGTGTTCAGGATGCACAAACTAAGGGGGAGCCTTAGTCATATGGAAAGGATGCTTGGATGCACAGATTCAGGGGGAGCATTGGCTTTGTTGAGTATAATGCATTGTTGGCATTATGATGGTTCTGATATATGATCTCTCTTGAGGTCTTTCTTGAGGTCTTTCTAGTATTGGTCCTGACAACTCATATTTGTAATTTGATGAAAAGGTATTGTTGAGACCCATAATGTAAAATTGTAATATTTAGTCATGTAAGGACTTGTCAAATTTATAAACCCACTTGGTTGGGTAGCTGAGTCAAATTTTGTAAACCCACTTGGTTGGGTAGCTGAGTCAAATTTGTAAACCGACTTGGTTGGGTACTTGAGTCTCATATGTAAATTCTCTTGGATGGATATTTGATGTAAGTATGAGTCATTGGTGATAGGAAAGTCATAGAGTCATGTACTTCATTGGAAAATATGTTTGAAGATTCAGCATGAACTCAGGGGGAGCTTGGTCACTTCAGTATATATCAGATCTGCAGAACTCTTCTTCCACATGAGGAGAAAAGGGGGAGAGTATGTTGATTGTTGATCCGCCCTTTGCCCTTGATGTCAAAGGGGGAGAGTGACATGGTGTTTGAATGAAGAGAAAGAATGGTGTCAAAAATGGAGAGAGTGACATGGTGTCATTGTATTCTTAATATACCTATCTGTTGTGGTAACCAAACACCATCGTGGTTGCCATCAAGTCCAAAGGGGGGGATTGTTGGCAATATGATGCAGAGTGTTGTCCTTGATGGCAACCCACTGAATGAAGATGAAGACATGCGACTGTTGACTTGTGTTGTCCTTGATGGCAATCCACCTGATGAAGTTATGCTTGACTTGATGGACTTAGTAAATGATGTAAATCTGATGTGATATAATGTTTGTTGACAATATGATGCTGAGTGTTGTCCTTGAAAGGCAACCCATCTGATAAAGATGATGACAACTTACGTGATGAAGTTGTGCTTGATAGAATATGTTCTTGATGAAGGAAATCTGATGTATCTACAGTGAGTACAGAAGGCAATGAAGAAAGGATTTCAGCATGTGCTAGATTCTATGATGAAAAAGAGTATGTCTCTAGGTATACGCGGATTGGCCTAGGAGAAGTCGCGTATGCACGCGGAAAAGAACGTGCCAAGTCGCGTATGGGCTAAAGCGCTCAAAAAGTGCAAAACCAAGGGTAACCACCATGGTATTGACCCATTGTATTGGGTAATGATCCGCCTAATTGACCCCGTCCAGGTAGTTTGGGCTCATGGTATTGTTTTGGCCCATGGTATTGAAAAAGGGGCTCATGGTATTGAAAAAGGATAAACCTATATAAGGAGAAGAAATTCATTGTGCAAATCATGAGTGTGAGAGCAAGATGTCTGAGCTTGAATGAATACTTCTCTGTGAAGTATATCTGTATGGAAAGGGTAAAGGTTTGATGATAGATCTGAATCTATGATGCACTTATGAAGAAATGATGAAGCGAGATCTCTAGATCTGAAATGTACTTGTATTTGCTAGATCTGTTTATGGAGTGATTAGATCTGTGATGAGGCGAACATCTGTCTGATGTAAAGGGTTGAATCTGAACTAAATATCTGATCTGAAGAAGTATGCTGCTCTATAATGATTGAAGATCTATACGCTACTTCGCCGCGAAGGAAGCGCGTATATACGCGGCTTCCCCGAAGTAAAAGCGCATATGCGTAATGAAATATGTACTGAGGTATACGCTGGTTGATGTGGACGGAAGTGCGTATATACGCGACATCAGTAAAGGGAAAGCGCGTATGCAAACTATGGTTTGCTGAAGCAAGGGGTATGAAATATCTGATCTGTTCTGCTGTGTTTCTGCTATCTGATCTGGGTTGATAAGTATCTATTGATGATGTATGTTTGTGCTTAAAAGTATGGAAAGGGTCCAGTCTGAAAATATGATGAAATGTGGCCTGCAAGTGTTGTTCTATTGAAGTTGATGGATCCAGTGTGAAAATTGATGAAACGTGGTCCAAGGTGGTGCTGAAGGCCAGCCCCGCTCAGTGGGGTTGTGGCTTCCTTCCAGTGAGGTCGGCAATGGAGACTGGGGGTCGAGCTTCCCTTCCGGTGAGGCCGGTAAACGATCGAAGGGGGACCGAGCCTTCCGTAGGCCGGTAAACGAGTCGTACGTGTTGGTCCCTTCCAGGAGAGGCTGGTAAACGAGCGCAGGTGGGTGCCTGCGTGTTGGTCAAGTCTGCGCCAGCACATATGTTGTAAGATGTTTTCTCTATAATAAAATATTGAAGGCCGAGCAACTGCAGCGGTGGTTTTCTCCCGACTTGGGTTTCCACCTAAAAATCCTGGTGTTCATGTGTGATGCTTTGTGTGATGGTTTATTCTATTCTTACTGCACATGTTTACTGTTTATTGAACATCTGATGAATGAATAATGGAATGATATAAGCAAAGAACTAATGACATAATTAGATCTCTATGTATACGCGAGTTGCATGAAATATATCCGCGTGTATACGCTAGTTTACTGAAGGAAAGTAGCGTATGGGTTTTAAGGAATGAAAAATTGAAAAGTTTTGAGTATGCAGTAAATACTGATTCACCCCCCCCTCTCAGTATTTTTCCCAACACATGGATTTGGCAAGTGATCTCAAAAATCTCATTTGGTCAATATGCACAGAAATAATTTATTTATTTTTCAAAATTTAAATAAAAAATTACATTCACACCATAGCTATCCATTGGGGTTCACTCCCCTTTGGATTTAATTTCAAATGTCTAACTTGAAAACATAAAACTAGGGGTGTTACATATTCCCCCTCTGAAAACAAACATTGTCCTTGGTGTTAACAACTAACTACTAGAGTTCATTTTGAAAATAGATATGGATATTTTTCCATCATCTCAGCTTCTCTTTCCCATGTAGCTTCTTCAGCAGTAAAGTGCTTCCATTGCACCTTTACTCTTGCTACTATTCGGTTTCTCAATTCAATTTCTTCCCGCTCCAATATTTGAAGCGACTCTGGAAGGAACTCCCCTTCTGGTTCCACCTATATCACATTCCAATCAACAACGTGAGAAGAATTATGCACATATCTTTTTAATAACGAAACATGGAACACATCATGCACTTTAACATGGGGTGGTAAGGCTAGCTTATAAGCCACTGGTCCCACCCTTTCTAGCACTTCAAAAGGCCCACAATATCTAGTAGCCAATTTTGCACAACTTCCAGCATAAAGTGCCCTCTTTTTGGGTTTAATACGTAGGTACACATAATCACCCACTTTGAACTCTCGATGCACCCTCTTCTTGTCAGCGTAGTTTTTCTGTCGATCTTGTGTTGTCTTGATGTTTCTTTGTATTTGTTTGAAAATCCTTTCCATTTCTTGTAAATTATCTGGCCCCAATACTAGATTATCTTCAATTTGGCTCCAACTTAAGGAAGTACGACACTTTCTGTCATAGAGTGCCTCAAATGGACTCATTTTGATGGAGGATTGATAGCTGTTGTTATAAGCAAATGCGGGTAAATGCAAGTAGTCTTCCCATTTTGATGGCCTGTCCATCACATACATTCTTAGCATATCTTCCAAGATCTGATTTTTCCTCTCTGTTTGACCATCTGTCTGAGGGTGATAGGCAGTGCTAAAATTCAATTTAGTGCCCATGCCCCCAAACAGACCTTTCCAGAAGGCGGCTGTGAACTTAGCATTTCTATCCGAAATAATCATTTTTGGGACACTGTGTAGCCTTACTATTTCTTTGAGGAACACATCTACTACTTGGGCTATCCCAAAAGTGGATTTTACAGGTATGAAATGTGCAGCTTTTGTTAAAGTGTCCACCACAACCATCACTGAGTCATGCTAGTACTTTGTCCTAGGTAAACCGGTTATGAAATCTATGGAAACAGTGTCCCATTTCCACTTTGCAATTGGCAAGGGATTTAAAAGTACAGCTGGATGTTGATGCTCAACTTTAACTAGTTGACATTCCATGCATCTAGCTAAGTATTCTGCTACATCCTTTTTCATTCCTGGCCAAAAAAATTTCTTTTTCAAAGTTGTTAGCATTTTCTGATATCCAGGATGTCCTGAATATAGTTGTTTATGATATTCATCTAGGATCTCTTTTTTGAAAGACTCTACATTGGGGATATACAATCTATTTTTATAGCATATCAGCCCTTTCTGATTTTGGGTGTATTCAGCTACTTATTTCTTTAACATTTTCACTTGTATATTCTCATAGTTTGGATCTTGATATGCTACCTTTTTAACTAGTTCTTTTAAATCCAAACTAGCACTACTCCCAATGCTGCTTATGTTTTGGCAAGCATTTCTTCTTAGCGCATCAGAAATTTTATTTTCTTTCCCCTTGATATGTTTTATGTCCATATCGAATTCACTTAGAAAATACAACCATATGGCTTGTCGAGCATTCAAATCTGTTTGAGAAAAGAAATACTTGAGACTAATATGATCAGTCATCAATGTAAATTTTTTTCCAAGGAGATAGTGTCACCACATCTTCAAGGCATGAATTACAGTAGCCAATTCCAGATCATATACACTATAATTCTGTTCATGTTTCTTAATTTTCTAGATTCATATGCAATAACAGAATTTTATTGCAACAAAACTCCTCCCAATCCCTCTCTACATGCTTCAGTACACACAACAAACTCTTTGTCAGGATTTGCAATCTTCAGTATAGGGGTTGTAGTGAGTTTTAATTTTAGTTGTTCAAAAATGTTTTGGAATTTTTTAGTCCACTCAAATTTGACACCTTTTTTCTGTAGTGAAGTTATGGGATATGCTATTGCAGAAAATATTTCCACAAATCTTCGATAATAACTTGCAATTCCCATAAACGATCTCACTATTGAAACATCAGTTGGCACCGGCCATTATCTAATGGCCTTTATTTTCTCAGGGTCAATAGCCAATCCTTGTTCAGAAATAATATGCCCTAAGTATTGAATCTTATATTTATAAAATTCACATTTACTGAATTTGGCATATAACTGGTTTTCCTTCAAAGTCTGCAAAACTGTTCTTAATTGTTCTTGGTGCTCTTCCTCACTTTTTGAATAAACCATAATATCGTCTATGAACACTAGTACAAATTTATCCAAGTACTTGTTCAAAACGTTGCTCATTAAGCACATAAAAGTGGCAGGGGCATTTGTCAAACCAAAAGTTAGGACTACAAATTCGTAGTGACCATACCTGGTTCGGAAAGTTGTTTTGCTAATGTCCTCCTCCTTAATTCTGAGTTGATGATAACCAGTCCTTAGATCAATCTTAGAAAATACAGAAGCCCCTCTTACCTGATCAAAAAGGTCATCAATTCTGGGCAATGGGTATCTATTTTTTATTGTCAACTTATTCAGTTGACGGTATTCAATGCACATTCTAAAGGTTCCATACTTCTTTTTCACGAACAACACCGGTGCTCCAGAAGGAGACATAGTCGGTCTGATATAACCTTTATCCAACAACTATTGCAATTGCATTTTCAACTCCATGAGTTCAGGGGGGCTCATCTGATAAGGGGCTCTAGAAATGAGTTTTGCTCTAGGCACCAAATCGATGGAAAATTAAATCTCTCTTTTAGGGAGGAGATGAGGAATCTCATCTGGAAAAACTTCTTTGAACTCCCTTACCACTGGTAAAGTTTCTAGTGGGTTTTATTCAAGTTGTTGTCATAGTTCTTCAACATGTACAACATATACTTGATAACCTTTCCTAGCTGTTCTTTTTAATTGCAGAGGTAATATTTTTCTTATAGAGATTGGTTTTGGTTTTCCTTGGAGTATAAACGGTATCCCCCCATCATCTATGCAATGCAGAGTTTTATCCCAGCAGTTCATCATAACCTTTCTCTTTTCTAACCAGTCCATTCCTATTAGCAAATCATATGAGCCTAAGGGAAGAATGTTTAAATTTACCTCTGTCTGAAAATCATTTAATTTAATTGCTGTTTGAGGTAACTTATGAGCTACTTTCATCTTAGTGCCAGTGGCTAACTAGACCAACCAAGACTGCTAAAATTTTTCAGTCTTGAGCTTACATTTCTCTACAACTTGTCGACTAATGTAACTCAAAGAAACACCCGGATCAATCAAAACTGTAACAGATTGGTCAACAATCTTACCTTCCATCTCGACCATAGTAGCCTGGTGTTCTGCTTGTCAATTCTCCAAGGCTGCACTGATAGTGGGTATATTCCTCGCTATATCATTCACTGTGGTAGCTTCTCGATCCCTCATAATCATCTGAATATTTCGGTGTGGACAGTCCCTCAAAAAATGAGGTTCTCTGCACCCCCAACATTTCAAAGGCTCCCGCATTTTAACTGTTCCTTCCTTCTTATTATATCCATCTAGCTGTTTGGAACCAAATTGGGACTGAGCAGTTTGAATTTCCTTTGGTTTGTTAAATTTCTTCCGCTGATGATCCCTACCAAAATTCTTCAAGTAAGCTGGTTTTTTTTTCTTTCTTTTGAATTCACCCTTGTTTACCCAGTTTTTCCCATGCTCCTCCTTTCCTTTAAACTGCTGGTATCATAGTCTATCTTTCCTCACCGCTTCATCCATCATGTTTGGATTATCGAACTCTATCTTCTCCTTGTACACAACAGGCAAACAGTTCAAAAACCTTTTTACCTTTTCCTTTTCTTCACGAATATAAAGAACATACCTTAACAGATTTGTAAACTTGGTGACAAACTCATCTATGGTGAGCTATCCCAATATGAGTTCATGGAAATTATTTGCTTTATCATCATAATAACGTTCGTTCAAATAGCGATTTTTAAACTTGACTTGGAAATCTTCCCAAGTCACTATTTTTTCATCAATGGCATGGACCATTTTCGTCTCCTCCCACCACAAAGTAGCCTGAACCTACAACTGGTAGACAGCTAACCTGGCCTTCAGATTGCTCTCATATTCATAGACCTAGAAATACTTAATCATATTCAAAAATCATGCCTCAACATCTTCCTCCTTCTCCCCATCATAGGAGGGAGGCTTGATTTTTCGGAACTCCCCCTGTAATTCCTTCTTCTGTTTAGACTGATGTCTAGTCATGTCATCTTCCTCAAATTCATCAGAGAACTTGCCTTTATTCGTCTTTCCAGAACCTTCACCTTCTTGGTTGTTCCACGAAGTCAGTTCTCTTATGAGATTTTCTTGCTCCTCACTAGCTAATGACAACCTATCATTCTGGCTTCTTATCTTAGCCATCTCTCGTTGCAACCTGTGCAACATAGCCATCAAAGCAGTGTTGGGATCTGGTGTGTTATCTTCATCACACAGATCAACATAAATTTCATCTCCTTCAGCCATTGACTTTTCAGTTCCAGTACCATTGTACACTAAACATAACACATCAGTAATAGAAAATTTTTCAAAAAGAAAGAAAACAATTTATACAGTGAGCACACAACAACAACCCAGTTTTTCAAACATGAGCTCTGATACCATTTGTAACGAACCTCATTCCTCATTCAATTTTTTTTTCCCTTTAGTACTGCATTAATCTCCATTATTAGCAATAATGCATACATTCAGAAAGTTCAGCCTTCAGGTTGGCCATATAAAGAAAAGTTTAATTTATTCCAGGAAACAATTTACATTTGTGTACCTTATGGAAATACATCCCCAGGAGAGTTAACTTCTAGAGTTGTCACATTTCTTTTAACTCTCGTATTTTAGACTTGTCCTATATTCCCCTTAAGACAATTAAAATTTTGTTTTTCTATTAACCTATGATTACCTTGGTACCAGAATTCGATCCTTGGTATTACTATAGAATTTCCATGGTTAATACGAATATATCTCTTATGGATTTATAACTTCTATCATCACTATTTTAAAATCGTGACTATGGTAACGTTCTACACCTTGATATGGGAATTTCGAATCATATAAGTCAACCTTTTTAAATCTACTTCCTACTAATTCATTTTCCGACTTCACTATTAATTACTCAATAGTTTGGACACTCTTTCTCTTATGATACCATATGTATTTTGACATGTGTTTTCATTATCATATAATTCTCTTATGGAGTGGATTTTCAAACATTGGCATAGCGTAGTGTTTCAAATTCGAACGTTGTTTTCATTAATTACCTTATGGTATCCCATCGGAATATATATACGATATGCATATTTCATGTTCAACTGCTTGAGTGATGTCCTTCGCTTGACATATATTAATTTTTATTGTTGTTTGATTTTCCATAAAAGTACGTTGAGTTAAACCCAGTCATCATTCTAACTTCTCGAGCCACTACACTTGATGAACTTGATGGTTTGTACATTATGGATTTGAGTTCGCCTTCAATTCCTATCCACCAGAGTACGCTTGACTTTTAATGTGAATCAGATCATATCGTATCACAGAGATTGTCGTCGATCCTTGTGAAGACATTTACTTAGGGTTATGAATTTTGATTTCTATATGTATCTCTCTTCAAACCCTTGTTCATTTCTCTGTTCATATTTTTGTTTACATGACCATTCTCTGTGGGTTTCACTCTGTGAAAAGAGTTAGCCATTGTATGGATTCTCATGGTGAACCAAGGCGTCAATGCAGCCTTCATTATACGTAGAGGTATGAAGAAGCTTTCTCTCCACACTCTGTTGAATACTTCCCACAAGTCGCATTTATTTATCAATTGTTCATATTCATTTTCGTTATGGAATTGATAAATTTCCTGAAGAGTCTTTAGTATTTTATAGAGATACTTCCTTTCACTCTCGTCAACGTAAATAGAGGAGGTCGTGGTCCTAGTTTAGAGAGGGATTGTTTTCTCTGTAATCCTTTCGTGCTTATTATTAGTGTCATGCCGAATTGGTTTTTGTTTATTCCTCTTTGGATCTGAATGGCTTGCTGAACTAACCAATTCGACTATTAATTTTTTTTTTTTCAGTATTAATTTATTCGGATGTATTTTATAATGTATGTCTATCTATAAGTTAACTGATCTGAGGCAATGAATCTCATCCTAAGGATTCAGCGTTTGTCTCCCATATGCTCATGAGGAAATTGAGGTGAAAGTCCTCGTCCTTGTCCGAAGATGTTCATGAGATTTTCGTCCAACTCGTCACGGTATGGGTACGCTTTGCACTGTAATACTATAGAGACCTTTCGCATAACCTACTGAGATTTTATTTGCATCAATACATATGCCATTAAATCTCCATTCAACATTTCTAGGGTGGCGTTTCTCAAAACATTTATCATTTTATCTTACGTATCTCAATCTTCCTATGTCATTTCTTAATCATTCACTTGTCTCTTATTTTGTTTTCTATACGTTTCATTTGGAGACTAATTCGTTTTCTGTGGCTGATATATATGTTATAGGTAAGCCTTTCATATCGGCTTCCTTTCTATGGTTCCTCAAGTGCTCTTTTAATTTCTATTTCGAGAATTTGTAACCCATCCCTCTCTTCTACAGGTCGGTACTTCCCAGTGACTTCATGCAAACGTCACCTCGTTGCCTCGGCAACGATTTATTTAAAATTTATTTTATTAGTTCATTGTATAATACTAGAGAAGTTGATGGGACTCGACCCATTTATCTCTGTATTCCTTGATGTTAGAACATAGACAGTTTTATATCCCTCGACTTGGATTTCAGTGGTTCCTAAAAATTCAATATAAATCTTTTTTTTGTCGGTTTATTGTTCTCAGGGTATGAACTGACAACTTTTATCAGCACCCTTATGCTCATTTTAGTTATTCTCTAGATGCATAATTTTTTTCTGTGGTTCGTAATTGGTTCCCCATCTGATTTTTTTTTAAAACAATTACGTAGAAAGTATACGGATTTTCTATGTACTGTCAAACCTCAAATCTGTGGTTTCCTCGTTCGTAGTTCTAGATATTTTTAACATACTATGGATACGCCAATTTACTATATGATATCCATGGGTATATAATTCTATGGACTGTGTCAGCTTAAATAACTTACATCCAGTTATATGAGTGTATGGTTATCATTTCAGGAATGAATTAAAATTTTGTAATAAAATTGAAAATTTTGCGTATACTTAATATGAAAGTTTTTCCTATTATTCTGCGAGAAATAAAAATACAGAATAGGCCATAATAGGGCATTTGTCAGCTATTTCACTTCCAGTATTTTTCCCACAGTGCAGATATAAATTATACATGTTAACATTTAATTTTAATGTGCAGACTTTAGTTTAATATACATAAATGTAGACCTTTTAAAGGAAATTTACTGATTTAACATTATACAATCTACCTACATGGCATGTTCATATCAACTGTAAAATATATTTACATTATTCTTGTTATTTAAGTAATTTTAGTGTACTGTAGTCCTCTATACTTTCACCTGTAAAATTTTTATTTCCGTAGCGCATAACCTTATTAGATTATATCATTGCCTAAATGAGAAGATTTGAAGTATGTCTAGTTTCAATTATATCTGTTACCTATAAAGGTGCCCTTCTCTCTTTTCATATATGCAACAGTTATTTTATTAGTTGAGAAGCAGATTAAAGTTAAACAACTAAATCATCTTTGGGTAAAATGTATCCTCAGATTTAAAATAGTATTGGTTTAGAAACTCTGATGGATTCTCGTGACAGGTTTTATTCCTACAACTATATAGAGTGGAGAGGATTAATTTCTTCTGACCAGTTCTGTCAAATGTAAGGAATAACAACTTCAAAATCTTAATCTAAACTAACATCTACAACCACTAACAATATTTCACCATAACAAGTATTTTAACCATTCATAGCAAATTTATGGACATACCACTTCTGCAAATGACCAACCTCCTAACCTTAGAGTTCTTCTATCTCCAGAACTCACCCCCGAGCTGAGATCATCTCCTAGAACAGACCAACCCCCAATCTGTTCTGGAGTATCTTATTTAAGCTTATGCTCCCCAAAGCCTATTTCTAATTCTACATCCAGAATTACAGGATGCTTTTACTCCTATTTTCCTAGGCTTCCCTTTTTAGGGACTTTAAAGTTGCGTTCTACTTTTCCAACTTTTTACCTCTTCCGAACTACTCTCCACATCATTGGGGAAATCTAGATTTTTCCTCAAAAATCCAAATTAGAAATAAATTATTTCAAAGATTTTTTAAAATATTTTTGGGGAAAGTCTTAGCCTCTTTCCATACCTCATGGATTTGATAAGTGATATCAAAAATCTCATTTGGTAAATATGCACAGAAAAAATTTATTTATTTTTCAAAATTTAAATAACTAATTACATTCACACCATAGCTATCCATTGGGGTCCACTCCCCTTTGGATTTAATTTCAAATGTCTAACTTGAAAACATAAAACTAGGGGTGTTACATAGAAAAAGAAAAAATGAGTCTTACCATATCATGTAATGCATTGACAGGAATTACCACTTCTCAAACTCTCAAGATAGAGGGACATATCAATAAGAAAACAGTAATAGTGTTGATCTATTTATGTAGTAACCATAATTTTATTCATTGTAAGGTAGCCAAGGATTTGAGTTGCTTCATATATACAGCACGAGAATATCAAGTGATGGATGCAAATGAAGGAACTATAAATTTCTCTGGAAAATGCCATAATATAAAGCTAACCATGGGGGAATATGTATTGAATAATCCAATTCTTTCCATTCCAATGGGATGTGATGATTTTGTACCATGAGTACAATGGTTACAATCTTTGGGGAGGATAAATTTTAATTTTCAAGAACTTTTCTTCAATTTTTTTTGGAAGGAAAGGAAGTCGAATTATTTGGTATCACAGGGAAGCCAGGAAAGATAATAAGCTTTAATTTCATGAAAAATATTCTGAAAAAAGAACAAAGAGGCATAATTTCCCAATTATGCTCACTATAAGTTCCAACAACAAAATCATCTATTTCTCCAGATCTCGAAAAAGACTTCTACAATCGTTCCAACGTGTTTGAAACTCCCAAAGGACTCCCACCTTCATGATCATGATCATGCTATTCATTTGATTCCAAGAAGTTTTCCTCCAAACATCAGCCCTTACAGATATCCTTATGTCCAAAAGAGCGAAATTGAACGTATGATTGCAGTAATGTTAGAGGCTAGTGTAATTAAACCTAGTCAAAGTTCTTTCTCTTCTCCAACAGTGTTGGTGAAAAATAAGGATGGATCATGGTGCATGTGTCTGGATTATAGGGAGCTCAATAAGCTTACTATTAAATATAAACTTTCCATTCCCGTGATTGATCAATTATTGGATGAATTGCATGGAGAAATTTATTTTACCAAGTTAGATCTTCATTCAGGATATCATTAAATTAGAATGGAGACTGAAGATATTCTGAAAACAACATTTCAAACTCATGAGGGTCATCATGAATTTTTGGTCATGTATTTTGGCCTTACCAATACACCTTCTACATTTCAAGGGTTAATGAATTCCATTTTCAAACCCTTCCTTAGAAAAATTGTGTTAGTATTTTTTGATGATATACTAATCTACATGATGTCTTGGAAGGATCATGTTCAACATGTTGATAGGGTGCTCAAACTATTGGAGGAGAAACAATTATATGGAAAAACCTACAAATGTTTCTTTGGAGTACAAGAGGTGGAATATCTGGGTTATATTGTATCTCACGAGGGTGTTAAGGTATACCCTAACAAAATTAAATCCATTAAGGAATGAAAAGTACCCTTAACCATAAAGAAGTTGCAAGGATTTCTTGGGTTAACAGGGTATTATAGAAATTTTGTTAATAATTATGGTATAATAGCAGCACCTCTAACAACATTATTGAAGAAAGATGCATTTTCATGGACTTATGAAGCAACTAAGGCCTTTGAACATCTTAAAGAGGCAATGTGCCTAGCACCAGTCTTAGCTACGCTAGACTTTAGAAAAACCATAATTGTGGAATGTGATTCCTTAAGAAATGGAATTGGTGATGTTTTAATGCAATAGGGAAAACCTATTATTTTTGAAATTCATCGAATCAAAGGAAAATATTTTCAAAAATCTATTTATGAGAAGGAAATGTTGGAAATACTACATGCAGTAAAAAAGTGGTGACCTTACCTAATGGGAAGACACTTCAAGGTAAAAACTGATCTTGATAGTCTTAAATACTTTTTGGAAAAAATACTATCTTCAGAAGAGCAACAAAAATGGCTCTCTCTAAAAAAGGGAAGCTAAATGTTTTTGCAGATGCACTCTCAAGAAAGGATGAAGAGGTGGAAGCATTTCTTTGTGTCATTTCTATTATCTAACCAGATTGGATAACCAAAGCAAGGGATGAATGGAAAAAGGGCGAAGAAGTGTCAACACTCATTCAAAATTTGCATCAAAATCCTAATACATATCATACATTTAGTTGGAAAAATGATTCCTTATGGTACAAATATTGCTTATATATTTGTAATAATTCCAAACTAAATGAAAATATTATTTTGGAATTGCATAGTTCTCCTTTACGAGGACACTCAGGATTTTTAAAAACGTACCATAGGGTGAAGAAAGAATTTTTTTGGGATGGCCTTAAATCTGATATTCAAAATTTTCTGGAGAAATGTTTGGTTTTCTAGCAAAATAAAGTTCAGAAAATTAATACCTCGGGTCTTATACAACCTTTATCCATTCCAAGTCAACATTGGGAGGAGATTTCAGTGGATTTTATCACAGGTTTACCTAGGTCTGAAGGAAAGAGTTTCATCATAGTAGTAGTTAATATAACTACCAAGTATGCACATTTTTCTGCATTATCTAATCCATTTAAAGAAAGTACAGTTGCTACTGCATTTATGGATACAATTCAAAATATACATGCAAACCCAAAGATTATGGTAAGCAAGAGAGATCCCTTTTTTACTCGATTCTTTTGGACAAAATTGTTTTATTGTTTGGGTACTCAACTAGCTCATAGCTCATCTTATCATCCTAAATCCGATGGTCAAACTGAGATAGTGAACAAATTTTTGGTAGGATATCTCCATTGTTTTGTATATGATAAACAAACACAATGGGTCAAGTGGTTACCTTTGGCTCAATGGTGGTATAACACTTCCTTCCATACTGCAGAAAAAATTACCCCATCTATGGAACTTTATGGATATCATCCACCATTCATCACATCATATTTAAGAGAAAGTTATAAGGTTCAAGCAGTGGAATATCACATCGAGCATCAACAAAAAGTTCTCCAAAAATTAAAGGATAACTTAAATTTGGCACAAAATCGAATGAAACAACAGGGAGGTCAACATTGCAGCGAGAGAAGTTTTGATGTAGGAGACTTGGTATTTTTATGGCTACAACCATACAAACAAATATCCCTCTAGCAAGCTAAGAAGGTAATAAATTATCGCCAAATTATTATGGTCCTTACAAGGTGTTGCAAAAGATTGTTACTATGCCATACAAATTGGAGCTTCTTGCTTCTTCACGAGTGCATCCAATTTTCCATGTTTCATGCTTAAATAAAGTTATAGGTGAGAAATTTTGAGTTCAAACAATATTGCCAGAACTTGATGACGAAGGAAAAGCCATATTGGAATTTGAACAAGTCACGGAAATAAAACTCGACAGCTACAAAATTAATCAATTTTAGAGTATCTCATCAAGTGGAATAATTTACCCACTGAAGATTCTACATGGGAGGTTGAGAATTTTATACAGAAGCATCCAGAGCTACTCAAGCATTGAGAACAACAATTTTTTGAATGAGAGGGCCACGCTAGTTCCCTATATTACTAGTGTAATCCCTTATTGTTGTTAGTGTAACCCCCTTATTGTTGGTAGTGTAACCCCCTTACTGTTATTGTTGTACCCCTATAACCCCCATATTATTATTATTGTGCCCTTACATTATTATTGTTAGGTCGACCAGAATTATATTGTGACCCCATAGACTCCTATATATAGAGGGAAGTTTTTTCATTTTTATCATCAAATAATTTCTAATTTATGTAATGTAAAGGAGGCTTCCCCATGAAGTGGATTGTTTCTAAAGCGTTGATCTAACTTTTATTCTATTTTTGGAGCTGGTTTCATAACATAATGGAAAATTACCTTGAAATTACAGCTATTCAAATTTAAGATGCATGAGGGAGTATCATTGTCATTATATATAAATTATTTAAAGCCACTCATAAGAGAGTTGGGGGAAACTGGAATGAAAATAGAAGATGAAGATCCTAAGGCTATTATGCTAAACAAATTACCTTCCAATTATGATAATGCTATTTTTACCCTTCGTAAATTTTCTTCCAAATCATTAAATGAAATAGTAGCAGTTGTTTTCATAGAAGAGAAGAGAATAGAAATTGGTGATGTAGAGGAAAATTTATAGCCTGAGATGGCACTATTCTCTTGGGGAAGGATCCCTAAAAACAAGAACTCAGTCAAATTTTTTTATTGCCAAAAACATGGTCACATAGCATTATATTGTAATAATCATGCCAAAGGTCTCTTACATGGGAATTAAAAGAATATGCTAACATAAATACTATTGAAGACTTGCCAAATGAAAACTTTGAGGACTTATTATGGTAGTGAAGATGAGTTCAATGCAAAACCTCTCAAACTTCTTTAAGCTATCAGTGATGTATGTTGTCGATAAGTTATATTTGGCGCAGAATCATCTATTGAACAACGTTGCATAATTCAAATTAGTGGTTCTTGGCGCTTGGAAACCCTTCAACACATCACTAGTTAGATTGTGTTTATATTGTTATGTTTTCTTTCTTGGCTCTTGGAAATGCTTAAAAAATGACTACAGGTTATAGTATGAGATCTATGTGTGTGAAACAGGTCAAGTTATTAGATAATGTTTTGAACACATTCAATATTAAAACTGTATTCCTTGCAACCGTTGGATAGATGAAAGAAAAATATCCAAAATATGGTTGAAGGTTCATAAAGTGGTTCATTACTTGATAGCTCTTATCGATGAAGCCCCGAGGAGTTAAGTTTTCAATACTATTGATATTGAAAATTTCATCAATGATGGTCCGAGGAAAGCATCTGTCAAATGGATTTTAAGTGATTTCTCAAAGTAGTGGATGGGAAAAGAGTGACGTTCGCAAAGATTCCAGAGTGGACTGGATTGTTTATGAAGAGTAGTGAGAAAGAGACCAATTGTATTGTTGTAACTTGTAATATTTATATTGTAATAATGTAAGCCTTAGAATGGGTACTTGTAAATAATACTTAGTATAATAGGTAAATTTGGTTTAGTTGTTTGAGATAATTTCTCAGCAAACGATCTCCTTGTTTTGGAAATTGTTGGATCTAACAAACACCATAAATATGTGATGTATCTTTGTGATCTGCAGTGTGGGTAATATAATTGTTCCTTTGGGTGTGTATATCTCTTTTTTTCCACTTCAAAATTGTTAGAATTTTTTTTTACATAATTGCAAAGCCCAAGGAAAATAAAAAGGTTTAATTTTTGGACAAATGAAATTGAGTTTTTAATTGTATATATAGATTCATGCTCTAAAACATCCACCAAACCTGTAGATATTTCATAACTTAAAATTTGTGGTTTCAACATATCTCTACCAAATTCTAAACCAATTAAACCGGAAAATATGTCAATAAAACTTCAAAATGTATGTATAAAAAAAAAATACAGTAAAAATAAATTCATAGACAACATTCTTTTGAAAACATAAATGTCTTCTCATTGTAAAATCTTCAAAATATTTATGGGGATTATTATGATAGATTTTGAAGAACATTTTAATTGGTCACCAAAATAAATTCACAGAAAACATTCCTTTGAAAACGTGTAGTCTACCCAGGCAACGTTTTGGCCTAGAATCCGGTAAAGATTTTGAAAATATCTGGCAAAGCTTTTATCAGAATCTTGTTTACAGTTGTTAAATTTTAATATTTTGAGTGCCCTAAGGATTTTTGATAGTGTTGAATCCATTTGCACTATCAAAAATGGATTCCAAACACTCCAAATCCCTGATTTCTTAAATTTTAGTTGCCCTGATTCTGGCAAAACATTGTCGTCTGGGATATTTCGTTACTTGGGTAGTGTAACACCCCTAGTTTTATGTTTTCAAGTTAGACATTTGAACTTAAGTCCAAAAGGGGATTGGACCCCAATGGATGATTATTGTGTGGATGTAGCTAATTATTTATTTATGAAAAATAAATTAAAATTTTTATGTGCACTATGACCAAATGATATTTTTGAGATCACTTGCCTAATCCATGAGGTATGGAAAGAGGCTGACTTTCCCCAACAATATTTCAAAAAAAGCCTTGAAAGAATTTGATTCTAATTTAGATTTTTGAGGAAAAATCTAAGTTTCCCCCAATGATGAGGAAAGTATTTGGGAAGAGGTAAAATGCCAGAAAAACAGAAAGCAGCTTTAAAGTCCCTAAATAAGGGAAGCCTAGGCAAATAGGAATAAAAGCATCCTGAAATTCTGGATGCAGAATTGGAAACAGGCTTTGGGGAGAGCATAGCTTAAATAAGCTACTCCATAACAGATTGAGGTTGGTCTGTTGATGGGAGAATCTCAGCTCGGGGGTGAGTTCTAGAGATAGATGAACTCTAAGGTTTGGAGGACTGGTCATTAGAAGAAGTGGTATGCACATGAATTTTGTGAATGGTTAAAATAGATGCTGTTGTACAATATTGGTGAATGTTGTAGCTGTTAATTTAAATTAACTCTTTTGAGATTTGATATTCCTTACATTTAACAGAATTGTTTAGAAGAAATTAATCCTCTAAATTATGTTCAGTTGTAGGAATAGGATTTATGGGGAATATCAACCAGAATCTCTAAACCTAATAATGGTTTATATCTGGAGATATATAATACTTCCATAAATCATTAATGGTTTAACTTTAATCCGCTTCTGTAAATGTACATATATGTCTATGTATGAACTAAGAAAAGTTATATTTATAAGATGACAAAGCAACTATGAATTTAGAAAGACATATAAATATTAAATTCTGTAGAATTACTGTAGAGTTAAATTGTTGGAGTGCATGCATATAAACTGTAACCTTCTGCCTAAAGAGAAACCTTAGCTGAGAAAGAATTACTTTTCTGTTGCATAAAATAAATCTATAGGACAGAAAAGTTATACAGCATAGAAGAATTTAACTAAATAGCAATGACAAGTTAATTTATTTATATATGCATGCCTGATATAAAAGTACAAGTACTGAAATAGATAGATAGTCTATTATGAGTTTCAATGCTGATATATATATATATATATATATATATATATATATATATATATATATATATATATATATATATATATATATAAGTATAGGAATTAGATACAAAAAATTAGTTGAACAAAATTAGAAAGAAATTTTTTGTGTTAAGTATAAATTATATTTTCTGTTTCTAACAACAAGCATAGAAGTATACAAAATTATTGCAAACTAACCACAAGAAATTATACCATATTATACTAATGAGATTAGCAAGAACATAGTAGAAATTATTTTTTTTCTGCATGAGTAATATCTTCTTACTTACTAAGTAAATTATTACATCATTATAAGTGATCTAGATGGAAAAAATTAATATGTATAACTCTTCTGTCTAAATGCTACTTGATAAATTCATATTCTGTAAGAAGTAGTGACTGGTTAACATTTAAATAAAATATATATATATATAAAAAGAACATATGAAACAGTTGTGAAGGTATGTAGATACATATATCACATACACAATAACCATTTTTAATTAATACTCAAAGAGTCACTGCTATCAAGTATATATATTAACCTTCTTTGAATATATAGAAAAGAGAAGTCAATTGAATAAGTACAAAATTGAAAATTTCAATTGAACTGTGATTATCGAGACATAGTTATTTTGAAACACAGATTATACATATGACAAAAATGCTATAGAGTATGTTTGAAGAGATTTAGGGATAAAACCCTAAATTAATTACTACACAAAAACCCAGAAATATTATGGGAATTTACTGCCAGCTTAAGGCGGCAATGTGGAAACCTGTGTAAAAATCAACCTGTGTATAAACACAGTGGTTGAAGTTAAAAGCCGAGTTATAAATGGGGCCTTGATAATAAATAGCACATAGATTATTAATAGAGATAAATTTCTTACCTTGCGAAACAAAGGTAGACGCCAGGATAATCCTAAACAAAATTAATTTCAACGAGATAAGAATTGAAAAAATTAATTAATTAATTAATTAATTAATTAACTAATAATCAACAAGGGGTTTTATAAAAATTTATATAGTGGAATATACTTACTTATGAACGAGATGGTGCAGGCTATATTCATCGACCCTGAGTGGAAGAAATCGTGCATCTCTATGCATAGCCGAAGAAAATATGGAAATGACTGAAGACTGAGGACGAAACATCATCTTCCTCAGGTCAGCGAAATCACATATAGACATTTAAATGAAGATAAATTAGAATTAATATGATACTGATAAATATCAGTTACATACAATTGATAACAAAGTATCGAGATCGACGAACTAGAGTAAACCGCCAAATATGAATAAACTTGCAAAAGGAATTCGTAACTAAGGAGAAAAGTATGACTTAAAACAACTCTGGAAATTTTAACCGAAATCGAAATAGTTAATCCCCAAATTGAATTCATGGTAGACGTTAAAAATATTCAGTATCTAATTACATTGCAAGCCATGCAACAGGCTTGGCATTTGGATATTAATTCCGGAATTACAAAATTTCAAGGCGTCGTAACTAAACACTACAAAGGAGATGCTGTAGACAATAATATGATGAAAAATGCATTTACTAAAATCATATAGTGTGATTTTTATGCTATTCAAATACAGAGGCTAAGAAAACTTAAGTTACCTCATTGCACCATGGAGAGGGCATTACAGATGAGCCATAGTTCGCCATTAGAGGTCCAGAACTCACATATTATTATCATGGAAATAACTAGAGAGCGATTGTATGAGGAGGAAGAAGACCGAGGAAATGAAAGAGGGTAAAGAATTTCAACACTTATAGAGAACAGAACACATAAAACCTAATTAAATCCCATTGTCCAAGTGTCAACAATCGGTCATTCCTCCCCCCCCCGATCGGGGTGTACACTTGCCATCATGACAAGGGGAGGCGGCAACTTGGCAAACGCTCCCGTCAAAAATAATTACGATCATTTAACATGGCCCGTCAGACCAGCGAAGTGGAGTGTGTGAGCGCCGGCAAAGGAGTGATGGCGCATGATGGCCAGGGTGTATGTCAGACCAGCGGAAAAGCAGATGAGAAATCGGTAAGTTTTTTAACTCCGCCTTTTCAATCTTGCATGCATTATCTCTTGCATGCGAAAGATTGGAGGAAGCAGCAAAGGAGAGCTACAGCTCTGCAACCAGGTTATAGCGTGACTCTGTCTGGGTATGTTTTTACAATAACCTCAGCGCTTATGATGTTATATGCAGCAGATATGGTTTACAGTGAAGATGATAGTTTAGATATTCTGTCGTTTCTGTTGTTTATTAACCGTCTGGACCCAGAATTGAACCCGGTCCCTCCTCGTTTCTACGACCCTTGTTACTCTCATGTACCTGATGCATGCTCTGTGCGATGGTATGGGAGTCAAATCCTCAGTTTTATGCATAATCACCGTGATAGCCAGGTTCGTATAGGGCGACAAGTTACAAATAGAAACCCCCTTCTGTCAAATCCTGGTAGGTGTAATGGTAATACGAGGAGTCAAAGCAGTAACAGTAGGCTAGATCCCCTCAGTCAGAGTCTTGGTCTCACCTACTTAACTGTAGAGAACCTCCGTCATATTATGTTAGGTTCTTGTCTGGGCGCAAAAAATCCAAATTATACGGATGTTAAAGTTTATTATATGAAGGGGGTGATAGAGTCGTTTTGTTCTGAGTCCGAGCAGGGTCCGCGCCTGTCTAACCACACTTCCTTTTATCCTGAAGATAATCTCCAGAGTCCTACCAATTCCCAAGGTAGGCGCTATCCCAGTCTTAATCCCAGTCGTAAGAGGTTGGCTGAATCTCCGCCTCATCTTAGGACCCAGAAGTATAAAAATGATATGAAACATAGGTGTTTAGCCAGATCTGACAAAAAAATGTCCAAGGGCACCGTAAGGTGCATGCAGTATCTTAAAACCTCTTCTTATTCAGTTTACTTCTGTATGCCAGTGTTAGTTCAAAATTCCCACTCAGCCATGGGAAAGCGACATCACAGGACAGCCACGGATAAGGGAAAGCAACATGCTCAAACTGAACCTGCTCTGAAAAAAAGGGGGTGGAAAACATATTTGGAACACTTGGAAACACTGGCAGTTAATTATGTCATGAGAAATCCTTCGGCAGTCAGAAATGATATCCGTGGATGGGAACAAGAAATTCAGCAGGAACCACAGGATATGGAGACAGAGGCAGAGATCCTCGATTTTATTACTGATCCAGGTCATACAAGGGGCAGGCTTACTTTGTTTAATTAGACAGTTCACACTTATTGGATTCTAAAATGCCTGATAGCAAAGGCAATCCAGGGTAATCATCCAGTTCAGGTAAAGACAGAAGCAATGCAACCAGACCTACATACCCAGGCCCAACTCTTGGAGATTCAGGACAATCAGCAGCATCTGAAGATCACTCAATACCAGACTACAGACAGGGTTAGCAGAATAGACGAAAAAGTGGGTCGCATGGAGAAGACCCTCCAGAAGATTCTTCAACAACTAAACCAAGCAGAAATGCCAGGGTCTGATGTCAAAGACCCTGCCCCAGTGTCCTCATCTGAGGGTTAGATGATGTCTTGATTTGATGGAGTTTTGTTAATTTTGAACTTTTAAAAATAACTGTTATGGTTGTACATATTAAAATAGAGGAGCAGGTAGTGCAAGAAAATCATAGACGCAAGAGACAATTTCAATTTTGGGATGCAAATCATGTTTTTAGAAGGTCAATAAACCTGGTTTCCCTCTTCGGCAGGTTGAGGCCAAGAATGACTTTATATTTTTTGTAACCTGTCTTAAAATATAAATAGAAATGGCAAGGTCCCACTGAATTCACAAAAAAAGAATCGGTCGTTCCTCCCATGGATCGATGATTTTTTCCCAGCGAAAAGACATAAATTTAATAACATTGAAAGTCAAGTGTACTATTGCAGAGAGACACATTAAAATGAAGTTAGAACCGTCATATAAAAACTATACATTATATCAAATACCATGGCTCGAGGATTCGAATAAACTAAAGTTTTAAATATCAAAGTACTTCCATAGAAATCCGAGGAGGATAGCATTCATATATGTCAGTTAACATATCTACCAGAACCCATTAAACAAAAAACTATAACATTTTCAATACGGTAAGGTACAATGATATTTGTGTAATACTTAAGCAAAAGGGAGTCTAATCCAACGGAAACCAATGCAATATTATTGTGTACCAATACTTTCGAATGATGCCAACATATAATTCGAATCTACCATTTTAAGATGGGTAGGGTATCATAGTTACAAGGATGTAAAACACTTAAGATTTGGTTATGAAATCGAAGAGTGTAGAGATATAAAAGTTGAAAGTAATATAGTTTATAAAAATTAATGCATTATGGTGATAAAATCATAGTAGATGGGTATAAGAAGTATAAGAGTATTATTAATTATCATGCAAATCACAATGTTCACTGTAATGACAGTTAAAATCCAATGATATGAAAACCATTACCATATATATGTATATAGCCAAGATGAAGTGGAGTGGAACTTAGTTAATGGGATCAAGTCTATGTTAAAAAACAAATTATTCAAAGTAAAGTAAGTATTAAATTACGGAATGATAATTGAATAATGGCATATGAAAAATTAATGTAGATAGAGGTATATATATATATATGGGTTAATAAGGAAAATAATTTAGGTCAAAGTGAAAATTGGCCAAGAGAAAATAATGTATAGCTTGGAGGTTAAAGTGTGACTATGCCAAGTGAAAATAAAAATAACATATAAATTAGACATGATCAAGATAAGCATGAAGTTAGAATAATCAAACAAGCTGAAAAAAACATTTAATAGCAAAAATACTTGTAATTACAGAAGCTGTAATCGTAAAAAGGAAAAAGAAAATTTTTGGGTATGAGGGACGTTATAGGTAGACAACTCCTTTTGAAAATATAAATGGCTTATCGGTGTAAAATCTTCAAAATATTTACGGGGATTATTATTATAGACTGTGGAGAACATTTTTAATTGGTCGCCAAATACAACGAGGGAGTTCTTTATTTGCAATATCTTTTCCCATGTCATTGTTCATACTTATAACATTATTATTTTTTACTTCCACCACGTAGAAGTTTCACTCTCGTGGATCAAAATTTAAGACAGAATAGATTGTGGAGAACATTTTTAATTGGTCGCCAAATACAACGAGGGAGTTCTTTATTTGCAATATCTTTTCCCATGTCATTGTTTATACTTATAACATTATCATTTTTTACTTCCACCACGTAGAAGTTTCACTCTCGTGGATCAAAAGTTAAGAGAGAATATGATAAAGAACAATGTTAATTAAACTATAAAATATTAAGAAAAATAAAATAATCAAAGAAAATCATATCATAATTAAAATGAGAGGAAAGGAAAAGGAAATTTATAAACAAACTTAACAAAACTAGTTACATTAATAAACCAAACTAAATGTTTACTTGGACAAGAAAGCTAGTAAACTTTATGGGTGGCATGGGATAGATGGCACCAAGCTGGAAATATGATATTTAATTTTTTTTCCAATTAAATGTTTATATATTATTTTTTCTTTAATAATATTAATAATAATAATCTATTTTTAAATTTAAAAATTATAAGTTTTATTGGTCAACGTTAAATTAACAAGAAAATTGATTGTCTCCACGGGTACTAATAAGAGTAATTTGTTTCAAATGGAATTATATATAAAAGACAATATTCAGTTATTATTTTTATGCAAAAATGAGTACAGACCTAGATGTGTATATACAAAATGTAATTTTGTTTATGTTTATAACTAAATTAATGATTTTTTCCTTGAGGAAAAGTTATTTTTATGTTAAACAATTAAATTTACAACTTTTTTCAATAGTGAGAAAATCTATCATAATTCAGCAATCAAACTGGTGGTGAGGAGAGCCATCTCTCACTGCTATTTGTGAATGCAGGTTGACTCATTATGGTTATCTATGGAAAACCAAAACACGTAGAATGATTTGTTGGTGGTTTGTAAGGGGGCGAGGATGATTTGTTCGTGGTTTGTAAGGGGGCGAGATTTCACTCCTGCAAGATGCCTCAAGGTCTTGGGTTGTTAACATGTTTCCTTACATCCAAGGAAGAGGAAACCAATAGCCCATGTGGCACATAACTAATATTAAACCTCCGTGTCTATGGATTTTTCACTCCTGCAAGATGCCTAGAGGTCTTGGGTTGTTAACATGTTTCCTTACATGCAAGGAAGAGGAAACCAATAGCCCATGTGGCACATAACTAGTATTAAACCTTTGTGTCTATGGATTTTTTCCTCCTCTCCACAAACCGGGTCATAACGAGGAAGATTTGAACCTTGGATCTGTTAGTTTTCACATATTTCATATTTCTTTGATCATCAATTAAGCTGCCCCCTACGACTATAAAATATTTAATATAAAATTCAAAAAAACATATATCATTTAAATAGGTGTCAATTATTAGTATGATTATGTATATTAATTTTTTTCCACCCTTATTAAGTATATCATTTTTTTTTTAAACTAAATAGTTGATTAGAAATTAGAAACCTCCCTAGATATATGCAACAACTCGCACACCTCACACTGCATATAAAAAAACTCATAGTTCATCCTAGGACTAAAACATTATAAGGCCACCGGAAACTAGATCTCGGATCTGAGATGCCAACAAGAAACATATCCTTCCACCCCTTCTATGATGATCCATGGTATGGCCACATGGGATTTGAAACCAAGTGAAGGGGATAACATATCAATGATACAACAAACAGGTCATCACATGAGAGAACTTATTTTTAATTATATTATTATAAAAGACCCAATATGGGTTAGAAAGGAATTCCCCTCTAGCTTCCATGAAACGACTCCATTTTAACCAACTCTAACCTAAATAATCAATAAGTAATCCCAATTTTGACTAGCATCAATCTCCCTATATCATAGCTCAACACTTAATTAAATTTTTATCATTAACATATTTAAAATAAAATATTAATATATTTTTTAAAATTTAAATTATTTAAATAATTATTTTTAAATAATAAGATTTAATGTTTTTCTTTTAATATGATTAAACACACAATTTTAATATTTTAAAAATTAGTAGAATTCAACTAAACTATCACATTTAATTTTTTATTATTTTTTATTCGACAACGTATTAGTTAAATTTTTATTTTTATGTGCCATTCCCACCATAAAAAAAAGGGTGGGGGACCCAATAAAACAAATATACCCCTATAAAATTTGGAACCACGTGGAAGGAATAAAATTCCATTATACCTACCAAAAATTCATCACAAAAAATAAATAAATATATTAAATACTAATATAAACAATACAATTTTAAAGCAGCTCATTTCCTCGCAGCTATGCACAAATTACTGCACACTCGCAGAAGTTGTAGCTCTCAGGTGTGGCCTGCACCTGGAGACTACACTCAGAACAGAGAGAGAACTCTCGTACACTCTACATTCATGAATGAAAGATTACATCATTAAGTACAATACTAGAAGTTAGGAAGTTGCAACCAAACCCCTAATCTCTAGGAACTGATCCTAAACTAAGGAGATACGTTACAACTTATGTAACCTTTTCTCCATTAATATAAAATAATATAATTATTTTCAACTCCCCCCCTTAATGGAGAAAGGATTATCTTGAACTCCTAGCATCCTTCTAAACAATTCAAACTTCACATGTGCAAGAGGCTTTGTAAAAATATCAGCCACATTGTCACAAGTTTTACAATATTCAACAATAATCTCTTTTGACTGTAGTTTCTCTCTGACAAAATGGAACTGAGTGTCTATATGTTTGGTATTTTTATGGAACACTGGATTGTATGCCAATTTAATAGTGCTTTGGTTGTCGCTTTTGATGGAAGTGGAATTCTTCTATTCTTCTCCTACATCATTGAGAAGCCTTCTCAACCAGATCGCTTC
The DNA here is from genome assembly GCA_034641835.2 of Pinus albicaulis. Classification (NCBI taxonomy): domain Eukaryota; kingdom Viridiplantae; phylum Streptophyta; class Pinopsida; order Pinales; family Pinaceae; genus Pinus; species Pinus albicaulis. The sequence continues at coordinate 3,914 of JAXQQM020067412.1, read as the reverse complement.
ACACGTCGCTGCACACAATGCCTAATACTCAGCTTCACATTAAGACAGTGCTACAGTACTCTGCTTCTTGCTGCTCCATGCTATGACCCCGGAACCTATGCTGAATGAGTAACCTGTGATAGACCTTCGATCATCCAGGTTCCCTGCCCAGTCTGAATCTGAAAAACCTGCTAGAATAACATCAGATGTGTCAGTGTATAAAATGCCATAATTAACAGTACCACAAAGATACCTCAACACACTTTTTGCTGCTACCCAGTGACTTTCAAGCGGTTTTGACATGAATTGGCTCAACACACTAACAGAGTATGCCAAGTCAGGTCTGGTTGTTGTAAGATATATCAAGCTGCCAACCAGCTGTCTGTACATCGTGGCATCAACCTCATTAGTGCCATCGTCACTGCACAACTTCAAGTTCTGCTGCAAAGGTGTTGCTGTTGATCTACACTGATCCATACCAAACTTTTCCAACAGATTTCTGGCATACTTCCCTTGGGTAAGAAAAGTTTGCCCAGTATCTCTCCATACTTCTAATCCTAGAAAGTAATGGAGGCTTCCGAGATCCTTCATTTCAAAAACTTGTGCCATAAGCCTTTTGATTCCTCTGATTAAATCATCTGCATCTCCTGTTATAATCATGTCATCTACATATAAAGAGATCAGAATAATCTGCCCCTGCTTATTATACTTGGTATACAAATTTGGGTCATTTAAACTTCTATGAAAGCCATACTCTGAAAAGAAAGAATCAACCTTTTCATACCAAGACCTGGGAGCTTGCTTTAAACCATATAAAGCCTTTTTCAATCTGCAAACAAGATGTTCCTGCCCCTGCTTTACAAACCCTTCTGGCTGTACTAAATAAATTTCCTCTTTTAAGTCACCATTCAAAAATGCAGATTTGACATCAAGCTGGTGTAGCTTCCAATTATATTTAGTAGCTAAAGAAATAAGCATTATGATTGTATTTAGCTTTGCTACAGGTGCAAAGGTATCATCAAAGTCTATACCTTCCTGCTGTGAGTACCCTTTTGCAACCAGCCTAGCTTTCAATTTTTCAATACTTCCGTCTGCATTCATTTTTGGTTTAAACAGCCATTTGCATCCTATGGGTGTTTTATTCTTAGGCAGTTCAACTAAGTCCCAAGTGTCATTTCTAAGAATAGATTCTATCTCTTCATTCATTGCAGCCCTCCACTCCTTAAATTGACTAGCTTCTTTGTAATTAGTGGGCTCTACAATGTTCAAAACATTTGACATCAAAGCATAGTCTTTCAATTTTAATGGTATTTGAGTCTTCCTACCTGATCTCCTTGATAGGGGACTTACCTCAAATTTATTTTCTTCAACTCTAATTGGGCTTGCATTATCACCTTCATGCTGTTCTTCTTCTTGTTTCTGCTCCAACTCTCTTTCATCCTCACTGCTTTCATCTATCACCAATGGAATGTGCCAATTATCACCAATGTCATCTTTCCCTTCCTGTACCTGTTCATGAAATACTACATCCCTGCTTGCAAATATCTTACGAGACTCAGGATTGAACAATTTATAAGCTTTAAATTTTGTGCCATAACCAACAAAGATGCATTTAACAGCTTTAGGGTCTAATTTCTTCCTATCAGCTTTGGGTATATGGGCAAATGCTTTTGACCCAAATACTCTTAGATGATTTACTACTGGTTTAAATCCATATAGAGCTTCAAAAGGAGTTTTGAAGCCAAGATATCTGGTAGGACTTCTGTTCTTCAAATATACAGCAGTGTTAATAGCCTCTACCCAAAAACTATTAGAAAGACCCTTACCTTGTAACATGCTCCTTGCGCACTCCACTAAGGTTCTGTTCTTGCGTTCTGCAACTCCATTCTGCTGTGGTGTGTGTGGCACTGTAAACTGCTGAACAATCCCATGAGATTTGCAGAATTTCATGAATTCCCCTAGCTTATATTCTCCCCCTTGATCAGATCGGAGAATTTTTATACTCTTACCAAACTGTTTTTCCACCAAGGTTTTAAATTCTATAAAGCACTGGAAAGTCTAACTTTTCTTACTTAAAAAATAAACCCATGAATATCTAGTGCAGTCATCAGTAAATAACAGAAAATAATATGCTCCACCTAGCGACCTTGTCTGCATAGGTCCGCATATATCAGTGTGCACTAGTTCCAAAATATCTGTTTCCTTCCTCCTATCATGCACAGGAAACTGTTCTCTATGCATCTTACCTAAGGCACAACCATCACAATTTAACTGAATATTACGAAAGATAGGGAGTCCCTCAACCATACCTTTCTTCTGCAATAACATGAGGTCCTGTAAATTCAAATGTCCGAACCTCTGATGCCAGAGTTGTTCGGCTGTCGATCCACCTGCAACCATGGCTCGCTTTGGTATACTTTTCACATCCAACCTGTATAGGCTTCCAACGCGCACGCCTGTTGCAACAATTTCTCTCCTGCAATCTTTTACCACACAGTGAGTCTTGAAGAACTCGACTTGCATATCTTGATCAGTTATCATGGATACAGATATGAGATTTTTCTTAATTCCAGGTACATATAAGACATTTTTAAGATGACTAATTTTTCCATTTGGTAACTTAACTGGAATAACCCCATAACCTTTAATCTCGTATCCACTATCATCTCCTAAATAGATTTTCGATCCATATGTACTTTCTTCAAGACTTTCAAAAAATTCCTTTTTACCTGTCATGTGGGAGGATGCTCTGGAATCGACATACCAAATATCGTCCTCATTGGATGCTGAAAGGGCACAGTCGACTGTGAACAGTCGAAATTCATGGCTGAAATCTTCATTTTCTTCAACATCTTCTTCTTCAACAAAGTATCCTCTGTGCTTTGCAGTTGCCAGTTTTCTCCTTGCATCATCTGCCTACTTCTTAAGACATCCATTTTGTATATGACCCTTCTTTCCACAGTAATAACATCTTCTTATAGGATTATTTACAAGCATACCTTTATATGGACTCTTCTGCGATGTACCTCCTCTCTGCTGCAGTTGCGACTGTGATTGCTGCTGTGGCTGCTTCCCTTTGAAAGGTCGCCGTTTCGCCATCAGCGCAAGATCATCGTTCTGGGGGTTCAGGTTATGTCGCCGCTCCTCTTCTTGCAGCAAGATGCTTGTCAGATCTTCAAATGTGGGCGCTTTTTCCCTTGCCGCCAATCCAGTGATGAACATTTGAAATTCATCTCGCATCCCGTTCAGTGTGATTGTGACGAGATCAGAGTCAGAGACCTTCTCTCCGATGGCCCCTAGTCCGTCTTTCACATCTTTGATTCACGCAATGAATGCAGCAGCAGTCTCACTTTCGTCCATCCTCATTGAAAATAACTTACTTTTAAGTGCCATAATTCGACTTGTCTTCCGGATCTGATACAGGTTTTTGATGGTCGTCTAGATCTCTGTAGACGTTTTACATTCTCTGATATGGGGGATAATGTTGTCCTTGACGGACATCTTCAGCAAAACTTTTGCCTTGTTTTCTCGTTTATCCCATTCTTGCTCCTGTGTCCCTGTGTTCGAATTCGGCCTCTGCTCATCACCTGTAACTATGGACCAAGCATTCGCACCCTCAAGCAAGGTCTGAATCTTAAACTTCCAGTTCGTGAAGTTAGATCCATCGAGTTTGCCAGACTCGTGGATATAAGATTCCATCGTATTACTCATTTTGATCAGATCTACAAAATGAATCTACTCAACAGTAAAAAAAAAAAATCGATACCTGTCAAATCTTGTCACCCGATCTGCCACTTTTCTGCCACTTCTCTGCCAGATCTTCTGATCCACCCACTGACAGATCTACAAACTCAATCCCGCTCCGATGAGCAAATCCGTTGTTTTCCAATACAGCCAAAAAATCAATCTGATCGAAACTGATCCAATCTGCCTCT
>JAXQQM020059374.1:0-43429 GCA_034641835.2 Pinus albicaulis | reverse complement strand
CAAGACCGAAGGACAAAGCAGTTGTCACCTCGAAATGGCTCTACAAGATCAAGCATGGATCTGATGGAAGTGCTGAAAAGTTCAAGGCAAGATTCGTTACCCGTGGCTTCTCTCAAAAGGAAGGCATAGATTATGATGACATATTTGCACCTATGGCACGATACACCACCATTCGATCTATTATAGCCCTTGCTGCTATGCAACGATGGAGTCTTCATCAGATGGATGTGAAGACTGCATTTCTGCATGGTGCGATAAAGGAAGAGGTATATGTGGAGCAACCTCTGGGGTTCGAAGTCCATGATCGGGACACCCATGTATGCAGGTTGAAGAAAGCCCTCTATGGGCTGAAGCAAGCACCCAGAGCTTGGTACGAGAGGATAGATAGCTACTTGATGAATCTGGGCTTCACTCGAAGTAATGCTGATCCAAACCTTTACTTCAAGGTTATCAAAGGGAAGCCTCTCATTCTGGTGCTGTATGTGGATGACCTCTTCCTGACAAGTGCTGACCCTCTCATTCATCAGTGCAAGAGGGAGCTTGCTGCTGAGTTCGAGATGAAGGACCTAGGGCTGATGCACTATTTCCTAGGCCTGGAAGTCTGGCAGAGACCTGGCGATATTTTCCTTCTCAAGGAAAATACATTGTGAAGCTTCTGGAAAGATTTGGTATGGTGGACTGCAAGTCCGTGTCGACACTAATGGAGCTCAACTTCAAGAAGTTGAGTGGCAGCGCTGCTGGGCACGCATTGCCTAATCCTACTGAGTATCGTCAACTCGTAGGGGCCTTGATGTTCTTAGTGAACACCCGTCCAGATATATGTTTTGCAGTGAACACTTTGAGTCAACAGATTGTTGAGCCTCATCACTTTCACTGGGTTGGTGCCAGGAATCTTCTGAGATATCTTCAGGGCACGATAAACCATGGGCTAAGATACACTGCCGGGAGCGTGACACTCCTTGGATATACTAATGCCGATTGGGCTGGCAGTGTGGTGGATCGTAAGAGCACATCGAGATGTTGCTTCAATCTTGGTTCTGCTTCGATCTCATGGATGAGCAGGAAGCAGAAGTCGGTGGCTTTGAGCACCGTAGAGGCCGAATACATTGCAGTGAGTATGGCCTGTTGTGAAGCAGTTTGGTTGTGAAAGCTCTTTAGTGAGCTGTTTGGACATGTGCTAGATACCACCGTGATACTCTGTGATAACCAGAGTGGGATTCGCTTGTCCGAGAATCCAGTGTTCCACGATTGATCCAAGCATATTGATATTAGGTACCACTTTATCCGGGATATGGTACAGCGAGGCGCCGTAAGGCTCGATCATATAGGAATTGATGAGTAGGTCGCAGATATTCTCACAAAGCCCTTGGGGAAGGTCAAGTTCCTAACCTTCTGTGAGACTCGTGGTATCGTGGAACGACCCTATGATGTGGGTTCTGTTGGACGATGAGCTTTGGGAACTTTGGGGGGCTTTGGGGATAACTTCTCAGAGCTATAAGCAACCACAGTGCTAGGCTTCTCGAACCTTGTTGGTGTGCTTGGACCCCACCGTGATTATTGAGTTGGTTCACCTCTCATTATCTGTGCCCCGTATGCATCCTACCCATTGAGTTCAGGGCTTGTTGACCACACTTTGTCAACTACCCCATAGCAGTACACCCCCATTTTTTCAAATGGGATTCGTCATGTTCGACGTAGTTGCGCCATCATTTCAGCAGCACATTTTCATTTCCTTTCAATTCTTGTCATTGTAAATTTCAAATTTCTTTTTAAAGTTTCAAGTTGGTAAATCATTATAGGGGATATCATTTCCTTGAACAAACATAACCAAACTTGTTTTCACCTTAGAATTTCCATTTCACCTTAGAAAACCAAAAACGACAAAAAGTTAAGAAATAGGTTATCTTGCACATATAGTGCGCCGCACTTCATCAGCTTACGATTCCCGGATTGAAAAATTAAATGCAGCAATTTAGGACACACTAAATTGACCAAACAATACTCTATGATAACCAGAGTGGAATTCGCTTGACCGAGAATCCTATGTTCCATGACCGATCCAAGCATATTGATATCAGGTACCATTTCATCTGGGAAACGGTACAGCGAAGCGCCATAAGGCTTGATCATATAGGAACTGATGAGCAGGTCGTGGATATTCTCACTAAGCCCCTGGGGAAGGTCAAGTTACTAACCTTCCGTGAGAGACTTGGTATTGTGGAACGACCCTATTCTGAGGGTCCTGTTGGACGATGAGCTCTAGGAGCTCTGGGGGGCTTTGGAGACAGCTTCTCGGAGCTATGAGCAACCACAAGGCTAGGCTTGCTGAACCTTGTTGGTGTGTTGGGACCCCGCCGTTGTAATTATTGAGTTGGTTCACCTCTCATTATCTATGCCCCGTAGGCATCCTACCCATTCAGTTTAGGGCTCATGGGAAGTACCTCTAATTTGGCCAATGAGATGGGAAAGGCTAGAGACTAGTAGCAAATACTGATGGACACATCAGAAATTTCCGTACTCTCTATCTAGGATGGCACGGTCCAACCACTTGATCTGGGATCAAGTCTAGTGAGGTCTCGGACCTCCGCCTGACTTCGGGTTAGATGAACCAACTTCGGGTTGGTTAGAGACTCCTTGTGAGTCTAATAGAGGTTTTGGACCTCTAGGATGAATTTGTCAGCCAGGGGATGATGTATTTGTGACTGACCCACTCCTGTTCTGAAATAAAGAGGCCAGCAAAGCAAGTTACGGCAGGATGACGCACGATGTTTGTTTGCACAGGTTGATGGAGTTCTCCCTAGTTGAGAGGGAGTGTTAAAATTGGACAACTAGGTCCAAACTCCATGTTGTGATGCTCAGATGAAGATACCGATATTTTTATTGGGTTCCTCTTTTCGAGAGGTGTAAGATCGATATAAATTTGATCTTAATCCGATGAGCAGAACATTTAGTTTGAATTTATTATTTATAATAAATTATATGTGCAGGTCGGCCTTAAGGTTTTACACCCCCAGCAGAAGTGTCACACACCTCAATGATGGATATAAATACAGTGAACGTTGGAGATCTTTTCACTCATCTCATCACACATCTTCTCCTCTGATTATCTACTAGCATTTGAGAAGCAGTTTTATCTCCCACGTGAGAAGAAGGATGAAATCTATTGTAGCTAAAGGACGAAATTTACCGCAACAAATTTTCTGCAGGTAGGGTTTTTGGGCAAGTTTGACCAGCGTTGACTTTGGTCAACGCATGGTCCGTTTGAGCTGAAATTTTGTGGAGAGTTCGATTTTTGTAGGCCATACTCATTGGCACAAAAATCGATGTCAAAAAGTTGAACGAAGTTGGATTTGCGTTGACTTTCTTGTTGATGTCCTGTGTTGACTTTTTATGGATTGCGTTGACTTTTCTGGGGCTGACTTTGAGTTGACTGGGTGACTGATTTGAGGATTTTTGTGACACATTCTGGGTTGGCTGACCAAGAAGACTTTGCTGGTTGAATCATCCTGCTGACCGCCGTAACGCACCAACACATTCCTCTGTTTCTGGTTTGTCTTCTATAGATCCATTGGTATGTTCTATCAACATTTTACTTAACTGTTTGTGTGATTGCTGTAATAAAAGTAAAGTTGCATCAAGCATAGAACATCTTCAAAAATTTACATGAATACTTGAGCATTGTCTATTACAATATTTACTGGACATCCAAATCTGCTGAAAAATATTCTCTTCTAAAAACTTCATTACAACCAAATCATTTTCTTTTCTAGTAGGAATTGCATCTACCCATTTTGTAAAATAATCAGTAGCAGTTAAAATCCATTTAAACTGCCCACTCGATGGTGGATTAATCTCTCCAATGAAATCTAATCCCCATTGTCTGAAGGGTTCTTCAATAAACATAGGAAGAAGAGGTAAAGGAGCTAACCTTTTCTTCTCTGCAAACAATTGGCATTTCTGGCAACTTCTAACAGTTTTGTACACATCAGCAAATAAAGAGGGCCAATAAAAACATGTTTTAAGAATATTATGAGCAGTTAATTTCGAGCTTTAATGACCTCCATACAATTATTCATGGTAATATTTAATCACCTCCATGGTTTCCTCTTCTGTCAAACATAACGGCAACACACCAGCAAGATCTTTCCAGTACAACTTAGCTTCAATTATAACATAAGGTTGAGCCTTAAGTTTCAAAGCTTTGTACTTAACTCTGTTTATTGAAGGAGGAAAAGAAAAGAAACACAGATAACGAATAATATCTTTATACCAGTTTGAACAGAGAAATTTATATTTAATTTCCGACTTTGTCTTAATCTGATCTGTTTATTCAGTCACTTCATCTACAGGTGCAAGTAGGCTAATTCCAAAAGCTTGGAAACTAGATTCTATCAGCAATTTTGCCAGTCCCTGTCCTTTGACTAACTTTTTGGTTTGATATCCAAATCATATTCTTGGATTTTGGCAATCCATTTTCCTCTTTTTCCTTCCACATCACTCTGTACTAGCACATCCTTTACAGCAGAATTAGGCACATATGATACTATTTGAGAATGAAGTACATAAGTTCTAAAGGCCTTTAATGATTTAACTAAAGCATATATCTGCTTCTCCAGGATATTATACTTCAGCTCTGCATCTCTTAGGTCTTTGCTGAAAAAGGCTACAAGTTGTTCACTTCCTTCTTCATTTTTTTGTAATAACACAACAGCAATAGTAGAGGATGATGTTGTAATATCCTGAAAGGGATATTTTAACTAAATTTTCATAAATTAATCTAAACCCCAAATTATGTCGTAAATAAACATGTATTTTTAATAAAATATTTCCATGTAAAATAAACATATAATTTCATGCAAATCCATAACTCCATAATGCAAAATATAACTTAGCTTTATTATAATATACGGGGGTTACATGATGAAATGAACGATAGTTGAGATAACTGGCCTCAATAAAATCTGCTGCACTGCTACACTGCAATGGCCTCTGATACCACTGTAATATCCTGGATGGGATATTTTAACTAAAAATGTAGAAAAATACTAAACTCCACATTATGCCATAAAATCAACATTCATTCAACATAATATTGCCATGTAAAATAAAAAGACATGAGACACTGCAATCCAATACCACATAGAATAGAAAGAATATCATATTTTATTATAAATAATAATGAGGGTTACATATAGATCTAACCCAAAAAGAGCTGAGATGGAAAATTGGTCACCAAGATAATCTGCTGCACTGCAATGCCCTCCAAAACTGAACTGTTACACTCTCCCTCTGGCAACAGCTACCACTGAATCCACTGAAGCACCTGTTGAATATCTAAATGATCCTCACTCTGATATCTCTAAAGCTCTACAAAACTTCTAAGTGAATTCTCCTCAAGAGAGTTGGTTTTTTGTCCAACACTCACAAATCACCTGAGGGTTTCCATCCTGGGGTTACGGTTGAAGTAGAGAACCATGTCTCACACCTCTCATACAATAAAATGACATGATCCAAAGATATCCCTCAATGGACTCCTCCCTTTCTTTTATAGATCTCTTGGAGCCTTCTAGAGCATTATTTTATTATTATTTTATTCATGGTGCACTTTTCCCTCTTATTAAAATATTTCTTTTTAATGCAGAAAAGAGTAAATCGGCTACCATGTATCCCCTGGTCACTGAAACTCATGTCCAACTGTCCCATCATGGAGGTATCCTTGTCTCGAATCCAATGAGCTATTACACTAAGGTGTTTTGTCATTTATTCCTCCCAGAATGCCACCGTGAGCGTAATTAGCTGAGTTAAGCCCATAAATAACTCAAATTTCCAAAAGTTGTTGGAATGCACCGGAACGAAATCCAAACTTCTCGGATGATGGAATATATCAAGAGAATGCCACTCGACCACATAGAAACTCTTCAAAACTCCTCCAAAAATCCCCTGGGTCCACTGATGACACCGACCGGTACCAATGACCGGTCTGGTCCTAACTCTGGAAGTCCATCCTAGCCCTATCATAGGTGACACCAAAAAAGGGAATATTACAGACCTTTTTCCCCAAGATTTCTTGCCCTCAAACAATCGAAATATGTGGACCACTATGTTGGCTCGCTGCAACTGAGACCAAATGCCCGGATTCCATACAAACCTCTTGGTGCTGCTATGCAACTGTGTCAAACCACTCAGAATATACCCCTCAATGTCGGGATCCCAAACTGATCTCTCATTGTACCAGCCAACAAAAAAACCTCCCGGATCCCAACGCCATCATGGCCAATCATCTCCCAAGTCCCACGACTCAGATTGCGAACTTCCTCTGGCTATAACTGATGCTCTAAGAGGTGAAGACCATGACTTGTGTTGCGTTGTATCTATGACTGTGTAAGATATCCCATCAACTGTGTACCAACTCATCACCTCTCTCCAATCCAAGTCCTGAATCAATCCCATGCTAATCCTGCACTCCTAAAGTCGAGATGAAGTGTTGAATAAATGACAACCTGTGCCCCACTGCTAACTGGAATCTGTAACATCCACTATGTCTAAGAGCCCCTGCTCTATTGTGCTCCCTATGAAGACAATCATACCATCAAGAGGGTACCATCTCATGATCTCCCGCCAATCTATCATGGAGGAAGAATCCAATGTAGTGTTAACCACATATGGAACAAGCCTAGATAGCCGTCACCAGCTCATAATCAACTCATACTGCTCTGTCCCATCTACCAACAAAAGCTTCCTATAGAGGAAAGCCCCTCTCTCTCTAATAGGCCAAAGTGGGCAAGATATGCTGCAAGCCCCATCGATGTACTCCTGGAGAGTGCTACTTCCTGGAAGTATTGTAGCTCTGTTGACTGCATATGCATCTATCTGTACCTCATCAGTGTGTCGGCCCAATGATGGATGCTCCACCATCTCCAATAGCTCATCCCTCTCCTGATCGGGAATGTAATGCTCCTACTATCTACTCACCCCCTGTAGAACCATCCCATCAACCTCCAACATCTCCAGATGATATGGATCTACAACTGCTATCACTGTACTCGGTGTCTGTGCATCTGACTTCTCCTCGTCAGTGGCCAACCCCAAGTCTAGCCGCATATCCATCATGGACTCAATGTGAGCCTCCATCTGGCTCTCCCCCAAGGGATTATCATGTCTGATGTGCATAGTATCCTCCTCTGCTAACTCAGGCTCCATCATATGCTGCTCGGGTTGAATCGTCACAAGTGTCTCATCACCCAGAGTATCTCCCGTAGAGTCCCCTGATAGCTCACCCTGCATACTGGAATACAACTTCGGCCTACTATCATCATCTCTGCATGACTGCTCTTGCTCCCTAGAAGAATCCTCAATTGATCCCATGGACTCACCTAAAGAAGAGTCCTCACCCTGGAATACAGAAGGAAGGCCCTCTGGTCCTACCTCTGCCATATCATCTGCATCACTCAAGCATGAGTGATCAGGCCCCTAAGGTTCTTTGCAAATGAAGCAAAGTCCCTTCCTCCTCAGCTCATTTCTGCTCCCAGATCCACCAAACTGGAGCAACTCCTCCCTGGTCAACTGTCTCCTTAATAGCCCAATATTCTGCTCAACCAACCCTTGGGCTAGCTCATAAGTAGTAGGTGAGACCAACTACTCTCCCCTCCAAATGCTCAACAATCGGGTCTGCAACTCTCAGCCAATGGTCTCACAGTCTCTCATACATGAGGATAGGATGGACTGCATATGTGCTATGGCGGTGTCAGAATGATGTCTCCTAATGCTAAAGAAGCATTGGAACATCTGCAGAATCAAGTCATCACACTCAAGGTCAAACATGATGGCATACGTCTTGAATGTGGCCATACTCCATAAAATCTCAAGCTTCTTCCCAAAGTAGAGCCTGCACTATTGTCCAAATCCTAAAAAGTGTTTGCAATCAATCTCATAATCCTCCTCATAACATCATAATTGTATCGAGCTATAGGTGTGGTCAACTTCATGATGTTACTGAGGCAAGCTACAACTAGAAGTGTGACCCCTTCACAAGGTTCCTCCAAGAATTTGGGTTGTATAAGAGAAAGCATAGCAGGTTTAGAGCCCAAATCAATTTCTTCCCTTCTGCTTGGTTTATTGTGGACAAGATTTCATTAAAATCTTCTAGTTTGGACAAAAATCTCCATGAAATATTCATGTGTTTCATATCTTTCCCAAGTGAAAAAATTTTGTGCCCAATCCCCAATTCTTCCTGCAAATCTTTTGGCTATCCTTTTTGAAGGACGGTGCAAATATCTCTTGAAAGGGGTCTACTGTTCTGATTAGTTTTTGGGTGTGTGCCATGGTTAATTTATGTGTTCAATCTTCTCAATTTTTTTAGGAGTTCCTCCATCACAGAGTTTTTGCATGAGAACATTATTTTTGAGCTTTCTATATATTTTCCAGTGAAGTGTTTTAGCAAACAGATTGCTTGCACACTGTTGTAGGTGCAAAATAAACTTTTTAACTTTCAAATATGATGCAAAATGGTAAAATAAACAAATAATAGACTCCTTGCTAGTTACTGTCTAATATGCAGAACTCAGAAAAGATAAGAGGTCAAGAACCTAGCTGGTACATGAACATCATATAAGTCTTCAATTTTGAGGAAACACATTGTTCGAGTATGTAGAAGAACCTGAATTCAACTAGCAGTGTGAATGGGTCTTCACGGTGAGAAAAAGTATGCTAATAGGTAGTGTCATATATACAGCTCCAAACACATCCAATCCTGATAGCGTTACCCTCCCATCGGTTATCAAACACATGACAAGTAGTTGTAGCCTCTAACACTACCGACTCCAACACTTATTAGGGGAATTTTGAGGTCTAAAATGGGCCTCCTAAGAAAAATGTATAACCAAAATAAAATTTATAAGAACCAATAAGATTCAAGATGATGATGTTAACCATAGGGGATGATTCACCATTTTTGGAGTAGAAAATTAAAAATTCTAAAAAATAATAAAATAATAAAACTACTTTTTCAACTCGTATTTTCAACTTATCTCCCTCGGTGTTTACTCAAATTTCGAGCAGGAGTACTCGTTGGATGAAAAATTTAATTCCTCATCCAAGGATTACCCATGTTTCATATTTTCGATGGACCCTCCTACACGAAAAATGAGAAATACATGAAAAAATGTGATTACAATCATGTTTTTCATGTATTTCTTATTTTTCGTGTAGAATGGTCCATCTAAAGTATGAAACATGGATACTCATTGGATAAGGAATGAAATTATGCATCCAACAAGTGTTTCCACTCAAAATTTGAGTAAACCCAGAGGGAGATAAGTTGAAAATACGAGTTGAAAAGTTATTTTTTTCTTTTTTCCCTCTAAAATTTGATGATGTAATAAAATCTTATTTTATTATTTCCACTATTATTTTATAATTTCCTTAGGAGGCCCATTTTAGACCTCAAAATTCCCCTAATGCGTTCCTTCTCGACTGCAGACTTCAACCTCTGATTTATGCACTGAAAACTGCTCAGAAAATTCTAGGAATTTGGGAAGGTGATCCTTGCCCAAAACCTAGAAAAACCCAGAAAGGGTTTCTTCTAATTCCAACCTTCAAAATCTGACCCTGTGTAGTTTGGCCCTCTTCCAATTTCATTTTCTGGAACTGTAGCTGCTACTATCAATCATTTCTCTCCAAAATCCCATCAAACCTCCTCATATGGCTCTCTTATCAATTTCCCGACACCCCAGCTCTAAAATCCCACCAATGAAGCTCCCACAAATGAGCCTCCTCTAATGACAGCGTAGGTCCTTCTAACCAAAATAGCCAAAACAGCTGCAACTGAAAACTGGAAACCTACACGCTGATCCAAGATTGAAGCTCTGATACCACTGTAATATCCCAAAATGGATATTTTAACTAAATTTTCATAAATTAATCTAAACCCCAAATTATGTCGTAAATCAACATGTATTTTTAACAGAAGATTTCCATGTAAAATAAACATATAATTTCATGCAAATCCACAATTCCGTAATGCAGAAAATAACTCAGCTTTATTATAATATACTGGGGTACATGATGAAATGAACAGTAGCTGAGATAACTGAAATACAACTGGCCTCAAGAAAATCTGTTGCACTGCTACACTGCGATGGCCTCTGATACCACTGTAATATCCCGGATGGGATATTTTAACTAAAAATGTAGAAAAATACTGAACTCCACATTATGTCGTAAAATCAACATTCATTCAACAGAAGATTGCCATGTAAAATAAAAAGACATGAGACACTGCAATCCAATATCACATAGAATAGGAATAATCTCGGCTTCTATTATAAATAATAATGAGGGCTACACATAGATCTGATCCAAAAAGAGCTGAGATGGAAAACCGGTCACCAAGATAATCTGCTGCACTGGAATGACCTCCAAAACTGAATTGCTGCACTCTTCCTCCGGCAACAACTACCACTGAATCCACTGAAGCACCTGTTGAACATCTGAATGATCCTCACTCTGATATCTCTAAAGCTCTGCAAAACTTCTGAGTGAAGTCTCCTCAAGAGAGTTGGGTTTTCGTCCAACACTCACAAATCACCCGAGGGTTTTCGTCCTGGGGCTACGGCTAAAGTAGAGAACCACGTCTCACACCTCTCATACAATAAAATGACATGATCCAAATATATCCCTCAATGGCCTCCTCCCTTTCTTTCATAGATCTCTTGGAGCCTTCTAGAGAATTATTTTATTATTATTTTATTCATGGTGCACTTTTCCCTCTTATTAAAATATTCCTTTTAAATGCAGAAAAGCATAAATCGGCTACCATGTCTCCCCTGGTCACTGAAACTCATGTCCAACTGTCCCATCATGGAGGTATCCTCGTCCCGGTTCCAATGAGCTATTATACTAAGGTGTTCTATCATGTATTCCTCCCAGAATGCCATCGTGAGTGTAATTAGCTGGGGTAAGCCCATAAATAACTCAAATTTCTGAAAGTTGTCAGAATGCACCGGAACGAAAGCCAAACTGCTTAGATGATGGAATATATCAAGCGAATGCCACCCGACCACATAGAAACTCCACAAAAATCCTCCAAAAATCCCTTGGGCCCACTGATGACACCAACCTATACCTGTGATCGATCTGCTCCTAACTCTGGAAGTCCATCCTAGCCCTGTCATAGGTGACACCAAAAAAGGGAATATTACAGATGCAAATGAGAATATTTGAAAAGGCTTTAAGTAATCTAGACTGATCAGAACAGGAGCTTCTTGAAGAGCTTCTTTAATTCTGCCAAAGGATTCTCTTGCATCTTTGTCCCATTTTACTTCAGCATCCTTTTTTAACATATCTGTTATTCTCCTAACAATATCAGCATAATTCGGAACAAATCTTCTCAGAAAATTAATTTTCCCAAGAAACCTTTGGATATTGTTTTTACTTCTAGGTAGTGGAATTATCTGTATGGATTCAACCGTTGCTGGATCAATCTTCACTCCTTGATTTGAAACTATGTGACCCAACAACTTACCTTCTTCCAAAGCAAACAAGGGTTTCTTGGGATTAATGATAATCCAAATTTTCTGCATTTCAAGAAGGCTTTCCGCAGGTGCTCTATGTGCTCATCATCAGAACTTGAAAAAATAGTAACATCATCAAGATAAATGACTACAAATTTATCACCCATGAAAGCAATATCCATTGCCCTTTGGAAAGTATCTCCTGCATTCATGAGGTTGAATGGCATCTTAGCATACATGAATGTTCCCCAAGGTGTGGTGAAAGCAGTTTTCTTTTGATCTTCCTTCTCCACAACCACCTGATTATACCCAGAAAAACCATCAACCATAGATAACTTGAATGCTCCAGTTACTTTCTACAGAAAAAAATCCATCTGTGGTAAAGGATAATTATCCTTTAGGGAAGCTCTGTTCAAATTTCTGAAATCCACACACAATCTTATCTCTCCATTCTTCTTCCTGACTGGTACTAGATTGGCAACCCAATCTGAATATCTTAGTGGAACTATGATTTTTTCTTGCAAAAGTTCTTTACCTCTTTTTCAATTGGAGCCAGCAATAGTGGGTTAATTTGTCTAAGCTTCTGCTTGTGTGGCTTAACCCCATCTTTCAATGGTATTTTATGCTGAATAATATCTAGATCATAAGTTTTTAAATCTTCATATGACCATGCAAATACATCCATGAATTGTTTAAAAATATCTACATACCTTTCTTTGTACTGCTTAGGAACTCCTTTAAACAATTTGACTATTTTAGGCTCATGTTGAGTTCCTAAATTATAGTCCTCCATTTCTCCATCTTGGGATACCTTTTTTTGGTTCACTGCCACGTCATTAGCATCAAACAATCTCTCAAGAGGTACCAAACCTCTAGGCAAAATATTATCCTTCAACTGAATTATCTTTTGATCACCAATTGAATGTTTCAGATTTTTAAACATATTACTTTGACCACTTTCATCAACTTCTAAATCAATCTGACTAACTTCTAAATTTCCAATAATTGTTAAAAATTGATTAATTTGCTCATCATCCTCAAAAACCTGCCAATGTTTTACATTATCAGGGATTGAAGACCTGTGTCTCAATTCAATTTCATATCTCAATCTTGGATTAATTGGTGGCTTAAATGTACTGGCTGCAACTGCTAATGAATCTGCCATTCTGTTCTCTTCTCTTGGAATAAACTATAAATTAAAAGCTTCAAAATAATTTTCAACTAGATCCCACACCTCATTTCTATAAGACCTCAATCTGGGATGTTTAGTCTGGCACCAATTCTTAATTTGTCTTATTATTAATTCAGAATCAACAAAAATAGAGATAGACTGAATTCCCATCTATTTAGCTGTTTGCAGACTTAGAATCAATGCTTCATATTCAGCTACATTATTAGTAGATTCAAATTCCAATTTGAAGGAAAAAGGTAAAAAGTTACCTTCAGGAGATATAAATATGAATCCAGCTCTAGTGCCCTCCTTAGAGAATTCACCATCAAAATAACACTTCCAAATTTTACTTGAACACATATCTTTATGTACATTGGCTGAAGAGAGCTTCTTTTGTGAATCTTCAGCAAATTCTACATCTTCATGCATTATGAAACAAGAGAGATCCTCCTTCTCTTGACCATAAATAGGGGAATTACCTATTGGAAATACCAAGAGGGGGGGTGAATCAGTATTTCGTTCAATAATTGCATTATTTAATCTTAAATTATTATCATTGTTTGTACAATTATAGTAGCAAACAAGAGGAACACAAATGCACACAATTTTTAAGGTGGAAACCGACTTTGAGACAAAAACCACCTAATGCTTTTCTAATAATTATTTTCAACTCCAATTGAAAATAAAGCTCCAACTTCTTAAAATCTAGAAAAGCATTCCTCTCTAGCTCCCACTGGATGGATGCTCCAACGCCTGAGATTCCTCAATAGTCACTGAATGGATGCCCCAACATCCAATGAGCTACAACTCACCCTAGCACCACCCTAGCACCCTATAGAAGAATGAAAGAAGAATGGACTCTTGTACCAGAGAAAATGGTCCACTTTACAATGATATAGAATGATGTAGAAGAAGAAGATATACTAGACCATAACCCCAACTTTGACAAAACCACCTAATGATGATCCTAGACCTCCCAACACTACCTCTTCAACCCTTGGCAGACAGATACTAGTACAATTTGTACAATAATGTATTTACAATGACTAAGTACAATGATACCTTTACAATGATTGTATGCAGTGCTGCCCACTTGAAGACTTCATATGATGAAATTCTTGCTGATGTTATGCACCTTGGTTGCTGCTCTTGTCATTCTACCCTCTGCTGCACCTTGTTTTTCTTTTATGTCGTAGAAAGTCTGGTCCTTTGCAATCCTTGACAACACATGATCTAGATTTTTCTTTCCTTCTAGGAGCTCAATATTGAATCTAGGATATCTCTATTATTTTAGATCCTCAATATCTAATTTTCAGTCTTGTAGTATTCCTCTGAGTCTTCTTTCCAATGCCATATTTCTGACCCAATTTGGATTCTTCAAGAGAGAGTTATACCCAATTTCTCACAATACCCTAATTATGGACTGTTTCAGAAGAGCGCACTTGTATGGTGTTCCACATCTCACTATTTATTCATTTGCTTCTGAAATTGATAGAGAGAAAATTACAGACTGTGAAATATCCATCAAGTCTTACGTAATTCCAATCCGATACTCAAAGAGAGAGTTATGACGAATCTACCAAGGTCACTTCTTTGAGATGAATTTCAGGAGCCTGCAAAAACCCTTACTTCCACAGATCATATCTCCAAAAATTGTGAGAAACTTGATCTGAAATTGTTACTGAAACTTCCTCATGACTGCTACTTTTCCTCATAATAATTTTAGCTTCTGAGCCTTCGTAGAAAAAACGTTAGAGCGAAAATTCCACGATGACCTGTTTCAGATGGCCGAATCCCTTGCCTAAGGAGGAAATGAAGATCATAATATATATGAATGCTTAAGTTGAGTAGGGCTTCAACAAGTGAACGTGGGAGGGATCTTAGGAGCTTAAAAAATAGTAATTATGAATTTCAATGACCCATTCCCCAACCCCATGGGGTTTTAGCCCATTAACTGGGGTACAAAATTCAAACATGAATATCTCTCAAACCGTGAAGAATTACATGGCGTGCCATATATGAACGGAAACATCTCGACAAGTAGAAACCATAAAAAGCATTATTTACCTAGAATATATTAATTTGGTAGGTCAAAATTCTCATTCAATATTGGGTTAGCCCCTGGTGCTGCTTGGGTTTACATCAATGACAACCGCTGATCAACAATCTCCCCCTTTAGCATTGATGGCAACACAAGTAATCCCCTTGCGATGATGACACCTCTTCCTACAACATTCTCTCCCCCTTTGAAATCAATGGAAAAAGGTAACTCCCCCTGAAACACAACCATCCTGCGGACCTGTACACATTTCCACTCGTGTTGACACACAACCGTCCTGCAGACCTGTACACACTTCCACTCCCCCTTTATATTCTAAAAAAGGAAAATCTAATGAGAACTTGGGAGAATCCCAAGCTTCTGGCAAAGATATTCCAATGCTGGCGAATATTTTATATGTGATTCTTTTGGTGCTGCTTGGAATATTGCTACTTGTCTAACTGCTTTCATAACATCTGGTCAGGAGGATATTACATATAGAAGACTACTAATCATATATCTGTACAACCTTTTATCCAAATCCTTAGATGAGTCATTTATGCTCAATTTGCAACCAAGTAAAGACATCTCGAAATCACTTTGCACCTTTGTAGCAAAATTCTTACTTAGACGATCATCATTGCTACCAATTATTGTATCAACCTCTTTAGCTATTAGACATGCTTTAGTTGCTTCATCCAGAACATATATGTTGTTTGGAGCTCGACTTGCTGTAGCCACAATTTCACCATACACGCCTTTCCTGATTTCACATTTCGTGGAGTTGAATAGTATTGTGTGTCCTTGATCACACATTTGTCCAACACTGAGCAGATTGTGATTCATGTTTTCAACCAATAGAACATTTTTGGCTAGAACATCTTTGCTTCCGAGAGTGACAGTACCTGATCCTATAACATTTGAAGATCCATCATTTCCAAAGGACATGGTTCCATCCTTCTTCTCTTTCAGAGATACAAATTTATTTCTATCTCCAGTCATATGCGTTGAGCAACCACTATCAACATACCACACATCTTTGTTCTTTTGAGCCTTGAAAGCGAGAGCACAATTATCATTTTTCTTCTTCTTCCATGTTCATTCATTCTGTGGCTTCGAAGATTCTTCTGGAGGATTTTCAAGTCTACAGTCTTTGGCTATGTGTCCAAAGTTTCGACATTTGTAACATTCAATATTATTTCTTAAATGTTCAAATCTATTGATATTTCACTGAGCCTTGGGAGGTTCATATTTAACAGATCTCCTGGAATTGTATTCATTCCTTGGGTACGTGCAACATTCTACAGCTTTATGACCAAATTTTCCACATGAATAACAGTAGCCATAAAAAATATGTTGGTACCTGGATGGAAATTTTTGTCGAGGAATTGTCTTCCAAGGTTGTTCTTGCGAATCTTGTCCAATGAAGTCTTCATGCATGTCAGATCTCATAGGTTCATTGTATTTTGTTGTAGAAGTTCCAACTTCTTATTATTTGTAAACGATGCCAGTTTTGTCATTGTAAGATCGTTTATTGTTGATGAGTTCTTCCAATGCCCTTGAGCTGCTGGCATAGTTTTGGATAGTTTTTCCTTTCTTCACTTCCTCACGCTGCGAGACTACTTGGGCTTCTAATTCTTCCCTTTCTTGGTTGCTTTCTTCCAACTTATTTTGAAGTGACTCTTCAATGCATTTGTGTTCTTCAACTTCAATTTTGAGACCTTGAACTTGTTCTTCAAGAGTTTTGAAACAGATGTTCTCCGCCTTGAGATCTTTTATAAGCTTGATTGCTTCCTCATAAAATTCATCTATGGTCCATCCTTCTTCTTCGTTGTTTGATACCTCTTGCTTATTGTGCTTGGGTTTATTGTTCTTGGCCATAAACAATACTCTCTCATTAGCTTCTTCTTCACTATCATTGTCTTCATCGGATGATGAGTTATCTTCTTTAGAGAGAAAGTTCCTTTTGGATCCTTGCTTGTTGAATTTCTTAAAGCCTTTCTTTCTTTTTGAGTTGTCATTACTTTTGTTTGGACATTTTGCTGTGTGTGCTCCACCATTACACTAAAAGGACATCATCGAAGTTCACCTTTAATTGTCCCTTACCAATTTGTAGTTTTCTGTAGAAGTGGCGATATTCTAAATCTCGAAAGACCTTCTTCACCATATCCCTTTTCTTCACACTTGCACGTGCATGTATTTTCAATTGAAGGTTGTTTATCCTGATTGGTTTTATTAGATGCAATGAACACAATTTCTAGATGTGAAGTACCCTCTTCTTCATCAAGTCTCATTTCATATGCTATGAGAACTCCATGCAATTCCTCTTTGCTGAGTTTGTCCAGACTTGCACTGTATTCTAAGACCGATAACTTTGGGTTGAATCTCCCTCGTAACGTTCTAAGAATCTTCCGTATAATATTCTTCTCCTCAACTGGCTCTCCCAATCCTTCCAGAGTATTGGTTATTTCATCAACGTATTGAAAGTATGCAGCAATGTTGCAATCTTCTTTCATTCTGAGTTGCTCAAACTTTTCTCTATAGATTTGAAGCTTTGCTTCTTCGATACGGAGTCACCGCATATATACATTCTCAAGCTTGTCCTATACATTTTTAAGTGCTTTTTCAACCCACGACCTTATGATAAGCAGACACATTCAATAAGTCCA
Organism: Pinus albicaulis; assembly: GCA_034641835.2. Lineage (NCBI taxonomy): Eukaryota > Viridiplantae > Streptophyta > Pinopsida > Pinales > Pinaceae > Pinus > Pinus albicaulis. The sequence goes on along the minus strand of JAXQQM020059374.1, from coordinate 26,041 downwards.
CCGATATGGATATTCTTTCTTTCGCATCATTTACCAAATTCCTCTACCTTCGTTCTCCATTTGTGGTTGGAGCGAAATCCATTTTGAATGTTGTCCTATACTTCGTAACCTTGCGCCAAGAGATAGACCTCCATTCTTCCTTTCCAAAGTGCATAATTATTTCATTGAATAGAGGTACACCATTCTTGGTATGCTCCATGACCTCCTTCCAACTGTTAAACTGCTATTGAAGGAACCAAGCTCTGATTCCAATTATTGGAAATACTGAGAGGGGGGGTGAATTAGTATTTCTTTCAATAATTGCATTAGTTAATCTTCAATTATCATCAGTGTTTGTAAAAAGATATCAGAAAACAAGAGGAACACAAATGCACACAATTTTTAAGGTGGAAACCCACTTTGGGACAAAAATCACCTAATGCTTTTCTAATAATTCTTTTCAACTCCAATTGAAAATAAAGCTCCAACTTCTTAGAATATAGAAAAGCATTCTTCTCCAGCTCCCACTGGATGGACGCTCCAACGCTCGATATTCTTCAGTATTCACTGAATGGATGCCCCAACACCCAATGAGCTACAACTCACCCTAGCACCACCCTACCACCCTATAGAAGAATAAAAAAAGAATGGACTCCCGTACCAGGGAAAATGGTCGACTTTACAATGACATAGAATGATGTAGAAGAAGAAGATATACTAGACCATAACCCCAAATTTCACACAACCACCTAATGATGATCCTAGACCTCCCAACACTGCCTCTTCAACCCTTGGCAGATAGACACTAGTACAATTTGTACAATAATGTATTTACAATGACTAAGTACAATGATTGTATGCAGTGCTGCCCACTTGAAGACTTCATATGATGAACTTATTGATGCTGTTATGCACCTTGGTTTCTGATCTTGTCATGCTACCCTCTACTGCACCTTGTTTTGCTTTTATGCCATAGAAATTTTGGTCCTTTGCAATCCTTGACAACACATGATCTAGCTTTTTCTTGCCTTCTAGGAGCTCGATATTGAAGCTGGTGTATCTCTATTATTTCAGATCCTCAATATTGGATTTTTGGTCCTATAGTATTCCTCTGAGTCTTATTTCCAATGCCATAGGTATGACCCAATTCGGATTCTTCAAGAGAGAGTTATACCCAATTTCTCACACTGCCCTAATTATGGACTGTTTCAGCAGAGCGCACTTTTACGGCGTGCCACATCTCAATTTTTATTCATTTGATTCTAAAATTGATAGAGCTAAAATTAAAGAATTTTCACTATCCATCACATTTTACGGCATTCAAATCTGATGCTTAGAGAGAGAGTTATGACGAATTTACCAAGGTCACTTCTTTGAGATGAATTTCAGGAGCCTGCAAAAACCCTTAAATCCACAGATCATATCTCCAAAATTTTTGTGCAACTTGATCTAAAATTGTTACTGAAGCTTCCTCAGGATTTCATATTCTCCTCATAAACATTTCAACTTCTTAGCCTTCACATAAAAAAGTTAGAATGAAAATTCCACGATGACCTATTTCCGATGGTCGAATCCCTTGCCTAAGGAGGAAATGAAGATCACAATATATATGAATGCTTAAGTTGAGAGGGGCTTCAACAAGTGAACGTGGGAGGGATCTTAGGAGCTTAAAAAATATTAATTATGACTTTTCAATGACCCATGCCCCAACCCCATGGGGTTTTAGCCCACTAACTGGGGTACAAACTTCAAACATGAATATCTCTCAAACCGTGAAGAATTACATGGCGTGCCATATATCAACGGAAAAATATCGACAAGTAGAAACCATAAAAATCATTATTGACCCAGAATATATTAATTTGGTAGGTCAAACTTATCATTCAATATTTGGTTAGCCCTTGGTGCTGCTTGGGTTGACATTAATGACAACCGTTGATCAACATTACCTGCATCTTTCTTGGTAGTTGTTTTCAAAAATATGGTTTCTCTGTATAACCTCCTTTCCTCCCCATTAAAAATAGGAATAATGGAATATGTGAAATCCAATTTCAAAACTCCTCCAAGATTTCCCCCCCAAGATCTAGACAACAACATACCATATCTAGCTAGAATATCTGCTACTACCACATCCATCATAATACTCTTAGCTGGAATTTGAGCTAAGGAAACAACCATATCTTTGATAATACCTACACACTTCACCCTTTTTGAATCAAAGGAATAAAGGTCTCTATATGGCTTGGTGATTTGTAAATTTAACTCTTTCATCACAGAAAATGGCATTAGATTATGTGATGCACCATAATCTAGCATACAATTATGTAAAATGAAATCATGCAACAGAACTGATATATAAAAAGGTTTAACAGAAGAATCTACCTCTTCAACATGAGGTCCAAAATTAACCACTGGTTTCTCTTCTTGCAGATTCACTATATCACCCACCTCATCAGACTGAGATAAATTAATAAACTCTGCAATTTCTTTCTTATAACTAGGTGTTTTAACCAACTCAAGAAGTTGTACTTGAATCTTTACTTTTTCTAACTCTTTAGACAAACTGAAAGTTTCATTTTGTTTTGTTAAATTTTTAGGTTCTTCCTGGTTTTTGTTTGAATTTTCATGTTGATCAGGAACAGAAACAATATTATCCAACATATTAGGGTCATTAGGTTCTACTTGGGAAGTCTCAAGTTGCTACTTCTATTTCTCTTTTTCTTGACTTATGGGCTGCTTCCCCTTATCTGATTTTTTAATTGGATTTTTCTGTGGTGGAGTCACCATTGGAGTAGGTAATGATTCTGATTCCTTTTATTCATCATCCTGAGTTCTCAACCTCTTTTTTGACCTCAAATCATACCTTTTATGAAAATCTTCTTGCATAAAATCAGTAAACTTTTTGCAATAATCATCTGATTCTTCCTGATCAAATGAGACATCAGCTTCTTTACATTCTTCTGCATATTCTTTCTCACTTTCTTATTTTGTTTCACCATCCTCCATATACACAGCAGAAATTTGATCTTCATCTTCTTTCTGATCATCATCAACAGAATGTGATGGTGCTGCCTCTATATATTAAGGTGCTTGGACTTGGTATTGATATTTTCTTTCTCTCTGTAGAATCCACAAGGGCCTTTTTCTGAATTGGGGATTGAAACCCCCTCTGTTTTGTTGTGCAGGTTTCTTCTTGTCTAATTCCATCTTTACTAATTTTTTTGACAATTTTTTAATGACCTTAGTCATGTCATCGATTCTTTGATCTTGTGATGAGTATTCTTCTTTGAATTTTCCTTTATCTTGAACCTTTCCAGCAGCAGTCATATTTGCCTCAATATCTAAGGCATCAGTTTGAATCTGTTCAAGAGTGGAGGATCTTCTTTCTCTCAAGGTAAAACTAAAATCTGATGCAAATTCCCCAGCAAAAACAACCCTTGATCCAATAGCAGGAGGTTTCATTTCCACAAGAAAACTATTGTACAACTTATTAAACCTTTTGATAAAATCACTCATGTTTTCATTTTATTTTTTCTTTATAGCATTAAACTCTGTTAAAGAATAACCATGGTCTCTTTTTTCACCCCATCTTTGGATGAATTTCCTTTCTAATTCATCCCAATCATTGATTGAACCATTTGGTAATCCTTTAAACCATTTTCTTGCCTCTCCACTTAGAGATTGCACAAAAATTCTGATTACAACGTCAAGATGTTCTACATTAAAATTTTTGGCAAAAGTGCAAAACAAAGGCAAGTGTTGTTCTGCATTTATTTCATCTTCACCAGTAAATCTAGGAAGTAACTTAAGGTACTCCTGAGGCATTGCATTCATTGGTTGGGGTATATTTAATGGTTCATCTCTATTCATCAAGAAAGTAGGGGCTGCCATGTTTATGCCCTGATTGACTGCTCCTTGAGCGGGGGTAAAATGAATACCAGTTGTAGGTGGGGATAAATGGGATGGAACAACTGATATGGGAAGGGGTAGATGAACAATAGCAGAATAACTAGCAACTATATTAGGTTGAGCTTCTGTGACTGGAAATGATACAGACTCGAAAGATAGTTCTTCTAATGTTGGTTCTTGGAAATGAATGGGTGAGGGTAAGGATTCTTGTTTCGAGAAAATGAGTTTTCGGGAAATATCCTTGGATGGTAAGATATGAGAACTGCTACCTAGTGCAAGCAGTGTGGCATCAGGTGTAGAAAATATTTTTTTTTCTAGCCCTTCTTTGAAACTAACTTTTTTGGATCTGAAAGAATAGGAGCTTTTTGCTGAGAGGTGTCTGACCTCGTGTAAGGCCTCTTCGGAGCCAGAATTATTAAAATAAAGCACAACTTAGTATTTTCTCCTCTCTGAACAACGAGAGGAAATATGAACAAAACCCAGGGAAAAATTTGATTCTTCATCCCCTGGAAACAACGCCAATTAATGTTGTACCTTAAGAAACAATCCCTTAGTTGTGATAACAAATCAGTGCTTAAGACATTTATATGATTATGTCACAAATATATGTCTCTGTTTTATTAACCTTCAAGTATTTATGATCAAACCCTTAAATATCAAATATGATGAATCACTCACAATGCTACAATTTGTTGATGTTGAATGAAGTGGTTAGGAGAAAATGAAGAAGAAGCCCAAACTGATATGTTGTTTTATACAGAAAATATCATCTCAAACCCCAGAAGAAATATATGAAAGAAAAAGTTAAAACAAAGGAGCGCCAATTAAGGTTTTTAACTCTTACATACAAAAGTAAAAAGAGACCTGCTGCTCATAGCTTTATTTTATTGATAGATAGAAAACACAGAATGTAAACTTGAATACATTTAAACATTAACAAAATGCCAGAAACTTGCTTACTCATTCATTAATCTTTGAATCTTTGAGTACAAAAATAATTTTCTGAAGGTCCAAAACTCAAAACCTTTCCTTCTCTTGAAAATTACATTAAATATAGTAAAAAGCAATTTGGAACTTCTATAACCAATCCTAACTACCAAAACTACTTAGGACTTCGAAGGTTGTCAATTACATCCCTTGAAAATATCTTATTACAATTACACTGTCTTCAGAAAATAAAATAAACATCCTAATCTATAGGAATTGCTGATGATGTGGCTTCTTTTTCTAGGTCAACTGATTTGTCTTTCTTTGATGCTAATCCTTTTGGCAGGTCTATTTTCCAAGCTCTGCAATTTTCCATATTTCTACCTTAGTCCTGGATGAATGTGTCAGATTTTGATATTCCAATCTGAATGCAGTAATTTGATCATAGGACGACCTTTCTATGAAAAGAGTCTTTACCATACACAATAGTTGAAAGTGTCTCTGTAAGAATTTGACCATTGTTTCTCCTTTAAGCACCTGAGACTTTTCATGCTTGTTATCAACTTTGGTTTTTGTCAATACTAATAAGTTCTCATAAGAATTCCATGGAAAAATATTTCCTTCAGCTCCCCAACATGATGGCAAGCCTACTCTTGTCATTTTTTCAAATGATTTATCAAACTGACTTAATGCTTCCTTGATTTCCATTAGCTTCTTTTCTGCAGCCTTTCTGAGATCATTTCTAACAATCATCTTTTAATTTCTACTGCATACAACATTTTTTCCTACATGTCATTCTCCTCTAACTCCTAATCTAATTTCGAGCTAATAAAATCAATGAATCTTCTGGCCCAAATGGCTCTATTAATTTATTTTTGTTTATCATACATGATTGGTTCTTCACATTCTAAAATAAGACTTTTCTCTTTTGCAACTATCATCAAGAAGCACCAATTAGATTTCATTTCTAAAATAATATCAGTCCAAATGATGTCTTTGGCTTGTATCAGTGAGAGATTTCCTTTCATTCTTTCTTTGAGATTTTTAATCTCAGGTTTAGCATTTCGGAAATCCCATTTTTACTTGCCAGCTTCATCTTCTATGACTTTAATCAACTTTGTTGCAGTCTCCAGATCTGTTTGAGCCTTCTTTCGATCTCTTTCAGCCATCTACAACTCAGTATTTAATTGAACAATATGTGCTTGAGGATCATCATTAGCTGTAGGAAAAACAAAAGTACAACTATGGTTATCAATATGATTTTGCAATGAAATTGCAGTTTGCTTTATTTTGGAGATTTCTTCATCTTTCTACCTGAGTTGCTGTAAAATATTCTCCTTTTCCTTCTCTACCTCTGTCACTTCTACAGCCATTAAATGTTCTCCAGTAGGTTATTTTATCCTTTTCCTGAATGTGGATATTTCTATCTCAGCACTTTGCATGAATTTCTGCACATCAGTCTTGTCATTGGGGTCTACTCCAATCTTTATAATGATTTTTTTTTAATTCCTCATTATGAGCTGTTAAGGCTCTTGAATTAGCCTCATCTAACTTCAATTGTTTAATTACTTTCCCCAACATATTTTCTGCCTTTACTGCCATTGCATTAATCTTTGTGAGGTCATTTACAATTAACTAACCTGTTTGCATATGAAAATTCATTTTATCTATTAGTGGGATTTTCTTCACATCCACAATCACATTTATAATGTTGAAACTGTTGGAAGAACCAATTGACATGTTTGTAGGGTGTGACAAGGAAATTCTAAATTGATCTTTCTCAAGATCCATTACAGTCAACAATCTTGTTTGATCAGCAGAAACTTGATGTTCAGCTTGGGCTTCCATGTTGATCGTCATATTTTGACTTCTTTCCCCAGTTTGTGAAACATATGTTTAATCAAAGGCACCTTTTCATGAGAAGCTTCATGACTCCTAGGTGAAGCAGGAGCATTTCTCTCTTCTCCCAAATGTAAAGAAAAACCAGGTGAATTAGATGTAGGTTCTTCAGTAAGCTTTGTTCTCTTCTCGACTCCTTGCTCCTCATCATCTAGATCAATAACCACTTCTTTGGTTCTTTTATTGTTTTCTATGCTATGAGAGGAGTCTGAATGTTTGCACCTATTGAACTCATCATACCTTTACTTGCTACCTTCTCCTGTTCTGGCCTACTTTTATGAGTGAAAGCAGAGTACCCATTCTCAATTCTTCTATTTGAAACTACACCATAAGGGTCATAAGCCCAACTCTCTCCTAGTAGCATATGCATATCATCTAGCATTCTTGTTACTTCATCAAATTCCTGCCTCATATTGACTATGTTAGGGCCTACAATCATGGGTAATTTATACATATGTCCTGTTTTCATAGGCACAAAATGAACCTAATCAGCATTTAGGCTCTGTCTAATAAACTCTAAAGCGAAAATCCTCATTGGTACAAATGTTGGGAGTCTATAAGGCTCAACACTTGCTCCATACAACCTTATTTCAGAGTAATCCTAAAAAACAAACCAATCTCCATATTTGCAATTGTTTCCTAAATGCAAAAACTCTCGAGCTTTAGATAAGAAACAGGGAGGAGGAATTCCATTCAATATATTATATGCAACTGACATGTAATAGTTAGAAAAATAAAACAATCTAGCCTCATTTTGCTCCCTTATAACTACATATATCTAGAATATCACTGATTTCCTCCTCTTGTTTGCATCCATAATATTTAGACCTAAATGCATGAATTATTCCACATTCTGATATAAGAACAAATATAAAATCAATGAAGGAAATTTGAAAGAACTTGTTAATGAAAGGATCATTAGTTGCGAATTGACTGCTTCCTGCCAATATGATGGAATATCCAGCACCATTCCTGGTTTCATCACCATGGAAAACATCCCCAGTACTGATCTATCCACTATGTTATCATCATCTTTACCCAAAATTTTTGCAATGTTAATTAATACAGGATGAGTCTCTGCGTCAAAAACCTCCATAGAAAAATCTTTACAGTCTGGTTAAAAATGCTTTGTGTCTAGTTTTAAATAAAACATGAACTGATTGAACTCTTCACCTGCAAGATTATCATAATAATGCACCAGCGAATCGTCAGAAAACTCGATGGATGACTCTAACTCAGGATAGCAAAGGTCTTGGCAGATTAACTAGGTGGACACATGCAAAATGTTCTCTCCTTGGGAATTCATAACAAAACACTTCCCGAGATACATGACTGACACCAACAAGTAGATGAATTCAGGGAAAATATGGGTCTTTAGAATGCATGTAGAAAGAATTCCAGACTTGACCATGGCAGAATAAACAGGGGAAGCAGTTTCATTCAAGATAACTTATTGATAGAAAGGAAGGTGAATTACAGAACATATGGTATCTTGAATATCCCTCTCAGTATCCATGAGAGGGATATGGCTAGCTAAACCTGATAGAGACGACTATTTAGCCATGGCTGAAAAATTCTGCAAGAATATTTCACAGGGTGGTCAAATTTGTGCAGACGATGAAAAACTGAAACAGGTGCAGCGCAAAAAATTACAAATAATTTTAAAAACAGATGAAAATATTCTTTAAATAGGTGGTGCGGGTTTTAAATTTAATGTTGAAAAGACGCGCCAGTGAGCCGTTGATTCCAGCCGACATGGAAGACAGCTGTGAACAGCTCAGTGTCTTACGTCACTGCGAGGGCTCCCAGCGTACGGAGGAAAACTTTGGTTGGTGCCCCCGCACTCAATCTCTACCATTCATCTTTGTTATCCCCACAGTCAACCCAGTCAACCGCGGAGGCACTCATCTCGATATCCTGTACGCTAGTTGTGCCCACGGGTTGGGCCTTTTGATAGGAACTTTAATTATCAGTGCTTTCCGCCCAACAAATCAATCGATGTTTAAACATCAAATACAGAATCCACTAATATAAACTTTAAATGTTTAAAATTAAACTCAAATATAGCGAACATACATTTTTTTCATGCTAAAGTATAAGATTTTGATACTTTAACATATTTTCCAACAATTTCTAATTTTTATATTTTCAAATATTTGAAAAATAAAAGGATATGCATATGATCCACAACAGGACCCAAGGTGAGAAGGCTCACAATGTATATAAGTAAGGGGAAGGTAGGCATAGAGTATATGTTAGATTATTATTGATTTTGATCTTTTTAGATCTGGATTTGTCAAGTGACATTTCTATGCATGATTTTGTTGTTTAGCAGGCTCTGTTGTGTTGTTTAGCACAAGGGTGTTCCCAAGCAGGAATCCCACACTCATCCTCATGGGACTTCTAGTTCCTACTTAGGAGAGATTATTGAGCTGTATAGTCAAAATTCAGGCATAATTCCAAGCTTCATTATTTAGCTACAATGCAGTTTCTATTCAGAGTTGTGTTGTGTTGCAGGGTGTTGTAGTGGAGGATTGTTAGGGCCACTTTCAGTGTTTTTTTCTCAGTGGAGAGGCATCCTTTCCATTGGGAGGCCAGAAAGGAGGGTCCAAGAGATTTTTTTAGTATCTTGACACTAGGCCAACCTATTTCCACCTCCTACAACATATTTTCCCTCAAGGAGTGTGTTATTTTAGTGAGTATTTGCAGTGGAGGTTTTAGTGTTTGATTTGGAGGGTTAGATATTCAATGTTGGGATAAGCCTTTCACTTGGAGCATCTGTTAGATGAGATATATACATTTCATATTAGTTTCATCCACCTCCTTCTATTTATTCAGTTGCTGTTGCAATTCAACCCTAGGGTTGCTTTTTGACATTTTGGTGTTTTGGGAATTTCTGGAAACCCTTTCTGGGTTGTCTTGGAAATGTGCTTGGGAGCTTAGATCTCTACTGCCAACATTACTTGAGCCATATATCAAAAGATCTACATTATTTCATTTTCTAGCAGCAGTTATCCTCATTAAAACTGTGTTGTATTGGTTCTTCTGCATTTGTATAGAAAGTATTCTTCATGTTATGGCATATGTATTTATGGGAGGCTTATTTGCCTTGATTATATAAGTTGTGCCTATATTTCTTATACTTATTTCTTGATTATTTCTATAATAAAATGGCTCCCTTTTTGTCACACATGTTGGTGTAATGTTATTCACTACTATTTCCAGTATTTTTTTCTATATCCCTGTCTTTTCCATTTTGGGATATTACAAGAACGGAGGTTTTGGGAGCTTGACTTGGCTATGTGCATGACCCCAGTGTGGTGGTGGGAAAATCATAAGGAAGCTTTTCAGGACTGGGAGGAATGCCGAAAAATGATGATCCTATGATTTGATCCTCCAGTCAACCCACCCATGAAACTCTTCTCAGGTTGAGGGGATCCGCGCAAGTACTTGGCTATCTGGATGGAAGTATGGAATGAAAAAATATGGAATGAATGGGTCCATATGTTTATTCATGCCTTAGGACCGATCCCCACCACCTGGTATTTGGATGTAGAGCTACACCAGCACACTCGTCACTGGGGTACAATGGTCGAATATTTCATGATAATGTTTGGTCTAGTAGGAGTAAATGAGAAACTTGATGAATCCCTGCAAGATATAGATCTTGTGGCCTTTGATGAGTCCTTATCTAGGCAAGAATGTGCTGCCCAACCTCGGATGTGCAGATGCAGGATATTGTCAACTACCAAATTTCGCTAGCAGAATAATTTGATGAGGACCCCCGAAATATCATTATCCCAGAGTTGAAAGGAGAACATGCCATTGCAGGACCTCTATCATATGTAGTGGATGTAACCAAACCATTGAAACTAAATGAATTCAACATTGGCACAGAAGAGCAACCCAAGATGGAAAAAATTGGGGACTACTGGGATGATGATACAGTTGGAAAGATCTTGGAGCTGCTGATCGAATATTAGGATCTGTTCCCTACAAATTTCTGGGAGCTCAAAGGGATCATCGAGGATATGGGTTTTAAGAGGATCACCTTGAAGCCAGATGCACGCCTTGTCAAACAGTGACCCTATTTCCTGAACCCTATATATAAACAAAAAATCAAGGAGGAAATAGAGAATATGGTGGCCGCAAGTATCATTGAACCCGTGGAATAGTCAGATCGGGTAAGCCTTATGGTGGTCTAGGAAAAGAAGACTAAAGAAGAAATAAGGATCTGCATAGGCCTATGCAAGTCGAATGATGCCTCTGTACATGATCCTTTCCGTACATCGTTATCTGATGAAATTTTGGATAATGTGGGAGGTCAGGAAGCATACTCGTTCACTGATGGGTTTTCAGGGTACCATCAGATCAGAATAGCACTTGAAGACTGCAACAAGATAACCTTCGCGACTGAGTGGGGATCGTTCCAATACATTGTCATGACTTTTGGGCTGAAGAATTCCCTTGCCATTTTTTCGTGCATAGTTGTAGCAGTATTCAAATAATTCATTCATAAGTTTCTGGAGGTCTATTTTGATGATTGGACAATCTTTGGATTAGTAAAGAAGCATCTGTCGAACCTGCGCATGATGCTAGATGCCTACAAGAAACACCAAATTTCTCTAAACATCAAGAAATGCATATTCTGCATACCATCAATTGTGGTTATCATCAATTTAGAAGTCCCCACCGCTAAGAAATAGTTGCGCTCCATCTTAATGCACACTGGTTACTATAGGAAGTTTATTCAGGGGTACGCTCTCATCACTGTGCCAATGGAGAAGCTGCTAAAGAAGCATGTATCCCTTTTTTTGGATGAGGAGTGTCAGAAGAGCTTTGAGTTGCTAAATGAAAATATGGTCATTGCACCTATTCTCATATTTCTCGATTGGGAAAAGTTCGTTCATGTGCATGTGGATGCATCAGGGATAGCCCTAGGAGCTATCTTAGCACAGCACGGAGAAGGAGAAATCGATCACTCGGTTGCATTTGCTAGCAGAAAATTCTCTAGCACAGACTTTAACTATTCTACTACTGAGCGAGAAGGATTGGCAATGGTGTACGCCCTGTAGAAATATAGGCACTATCTATTAGGTGGACACTTCAATATTTTCTAATATCATTCAACTTTAAAATGCCTAGTCAATAAGCCTGTGTTGGGGGGGAATATTTATAGGTGGTTACTGCTATTCCAGGAGTATGATTTTCAAATCATTGTGAAGCCCGGTAGATTGAACACCAGACTTGATAAATTATCTCTGATTGAGAGTGGGGAAGAGCCAAATAATCTAGAAGAAGGATTACCTGATGTGAAATTGTTTTCTATCAAGGTGGTTGATGAACACTTTGCAAAAACCATTAATTTTTTGACCACAGGAATGGCATGTGACGACTAATCAGTACCACAAAAAAAGGATTTGGTAGCCCACACAACCAATTATACCATAATTGTTGGTCAATTATACAAGCTGGGATCAGATGAGGTGTTGCGAAGGTATGTATTAGACCACAAAATACAAGCTATCTTGGCTAAAGCCCATGAAGGAGTTGCAGGAGGTCACTATGGAGGGAAAGAAACTGCGCATAAGGTGTTGAGGGCTGGGTTGTGATGGCCCTCATTACATATAAATGCCCATGCATACTGCCATGTCTGTGACGCATGCCAACGGATAGAGAAACCTTCACGCAGATATGAGATGCACCTGGAACCACAGATGGATCTACAGGCATTCGAAAAGTGGGCCATAGACTTTGTAGGACCCATCAATCCCCCAGGAAAGAAGATGTGTGCCCAGTACATCATTACTGCCACTGATTATGTAACCAGATAGGCTAAAGTGAAGGCTGTAAAGGATTTTTTTGTAGAGACCATTGCACACTTCATCTTTGGACATATTCTGACCAGGTTTGGCTGCTCAAATATCTTAATGAGTGTAATGTTCCTAAATTAGCTTCAGTTAATAGGAACATTAATTTTTTCTTGTTTATTTTTGCATTTCATAATTGATGAATAAATTGTAAAGGAGGACATGTAAAACTCCTGAAAAAAAGAATAAATCAATTCCTATGTGAACAAGGACATATCTGGGCTATACAAATAAACTCCTACAGGTGTGAATGGGTTAAATCACAAGAATGGGTAATCTTTGACCAAGTCAAACAATGCAGTCTAGATGCATCGAACCTCTTTGAGGGACAGCGCAGTTCTAGAAGGAGGTTGTAATGTGAAAAGGGTTAAGTGATTCAAGGTGGTTTATGGTTTGGCAAGGCTCCTATCTTATAAAAGGAAGAGGAGGGCAGCAAGGAAAGGGTTGCTGAAGATTATCATTTCACAAGGAATTTTCTGCTAGACATCCCTTGTTGGGCATTCCTATTCAGGAATCCCACCTCCTTCCTTGAGCAGCTCTTAGAGGATAATTGTGCTAAACTTGTCCACTATCAAGGTTGGGCCAAGCTTCACCTTACATTACATTGCCACTCATGTTGAGGGTTGAGCTGTCTTGTGAGCTGCAACAAGTGGAAGACTAGACATGTTCAGATCTAGATGATAGCAGTGGCTCTTCTCAGTAAGTGTGTCTTTTAACCTCCTGGAAGATTTTATTAGCTGATTATACTTCAGATCTACATCTTGGCATCAGGCCAAATCATATTTAGAATCTATAGCATTTTTTTCTCCCTCAAACAACATTATTTGCAGATCTACAGCTGCAGGGTGCTTTTCTTGCATTTTGGAGAAGAGATCTCCGATGTTGGGATTCTTCCTTCATTGTGTTGATCCATAGATTGGCCAACCAATCTATGTTGTATTTCAGATCTGATATTATACATATACATGATTCAATGATTTTCTAAATCATTCTGCAGATCTGCATTCTTAGATCTCAGATCTACTTCCGGTGCTTCATGTTTTGAGCAAATCCCCAAGGGGAATGTATAGGTCAGCCTTTATTGTACATGGATCTATATTGGATCTATATTTTTATATAAAGATATGATATAGATCTGAAGAATCAATAAACTGCTACTTCATCCCTAAAAATAACGTTGTCATGGTTATGCAGTCTTTTATCATGGTTGTAGCACCTCATTTCTGAGGATTTCTCCTGTATTCTTTCATTCTTCTTCTGTAAAATGTATGAGTTATTCCTCTGATATTATTTGTCAATATTCAGACCTTAATTCAGTCATACCCTTCAGAAAATCACGCTCACATGCTTCATTAAATTTCTGCATACTTCTAGTCATCGGAAATCAGGGTTTTCTAGCCTAGTTAGGAAAGGACGAACTGTTTAACATATACTTTTTTTTTTTTTTATATATTAAATTAGACATGGGAGTCCCTCATAACCCTAGATATCATATACAACCACTTTCCCATCTTATTTTTACGCAGATCTCTGAATACAATCATTTTATGGCCTAAATCCTCACTTTTCCCCACCTTTTGCCTTATAAAACATTGTATAAAGTTGCTGCTACATATTTTATTGAATTTGAAGTGATTTTGTATCTTTATATGACATATTTTTGTAGCTCCGCATTGGTAATAACTCATATTATTCCCAATAGTGTATCTTTTCCTAATTTGGAACATTACAGTGGTATCAGAGCAAGATCTTTGGCTCAGCCTGTGGCCTCAAGCCAAAGTGTTGTACAGCAAGGAGAAAGGTCATAATGATGAATAATATGGGCTTAATATCATAAAATTTCAGATCTAAGAATAGCCTCTCCAAGGAGGTTGAACAAGAAGAAGAAAGGAGAAGCAGTGAAACTCCTAGGAAGTTTCAAGAGCAGAAAGATCTTTCGATCAGATCTACAAGATCTATACATGAGGAACATTCTGAATCCTCATCTCATGGATATGTGCACTTAGACATATCACCAAATCATCAGTGTTATGTCTGTGACTTCTTCATGAAGAGGAAGAAAGGAGGTGTGCCCAAAAAGGAGACTCTTAGAGAGTATTTGGAGGAGTATGAAGCTCAATCCAAGAAGTTCAAAGATGACTTGAGATTCCAAGGGTTCTGCAAGATCAAGGAAGGAAAAGACACAAAGGAGGAGCAACATGGTAAGGGTATGTTCTATCTATCTATCTTTGATTTATCACCTAAATGTCCAGTCAGGGTTTGGGTGGAGGAGCTGGATAACTTTTTGCAACAACATCAAGTTTCAGAGATTGAAGCCATCAAAGCAGCAGTGCTACATTTTGAAGGTAAAGCATATGCTTGGTGGTTTTTTGAGTCTTTTTCCTTGAATAATTCCAATACACCTACTTATGCAAGGGTTATTGAAAGATTGATAGAAAGGTTTTTTGAAGATCCATGTGTATCATCTTCTGTTAACATTGTAAAACCACATCAGATGAATCTTTTGCATGAGTTGGAAGGGTCTATGAATCCAAATCCATTTATGAAGACTATGGAAGAAGGTGTAAGTTTGTTTGATTCCTTTCCAAGGGCAAGATCTCCATTGAGGGAAGGATCCTCTTCTCAAGAGGAAAGCATGAAGTGGGAGCACTTGCTCCAAGAGAAGAAACTCTTGCACTCTTGCAAGGAATTCCACAAGGTCTCACACATAGAGCTCTTGACATGACACATGAGAAGCATGTACCATCATTTTCAAATTATGAGATCTTGGAGGTAGAAGAATAAGAAGAGGAGGAAGGGCATCATAAGGAGAAGATCATGAACCCTTCTCTGCTTCAAAGCTTGGAGGCACAAAGGAGGCAAGAGGACTTATGCATTAAAGGTAGGGGCAAATATGTCTACCTACATCCACATTCTACTCTATGCCTTGACACCTCTTTGAAAGGGGGTACTTTTCCAGGAGCACCTCTTGATAGGAGGAAAAAAGTGTTATCTCAACTATGGGTAGCATATTCATACTTGGCTAAGGAGGGAGCCTTGGGAGAAGCTAGCACGATGCAGAGAATCTCTCATAAATTCAGAAGAGAGATGAGCAATTTCCTGAAAGGGGTATTACAAACTCCCACTCAGAAATCTGCGCTGAGAAAGGAGAAATCAGAGATCTATGATGGCATGAGCATGAGGGCACATGGAAACTCCATATCTTTGGGGCAGCCCATGATCTCTTCATTCACAAAGAAGATTTCTAAAGATAGCAAGGGGATACTAACCCTTTTGTATACATGGGCCAAAAGGAGGAGGTTTTGGAAAACAAGGACTTTCTGAGGGGAAGTTTATTTCCATGTGCTCCAATCTTGTCTTGTGCAAGATCAGCTGCAAATGGGGTAGAAAAGGGAAGATTATGATGCTCCAACATTTGATTTTGATATCAAGGATGTCAAATATGGGAGCCATGAGAAGACAGGGGCTGCATTTCAAACCTCTACAGCGCTGTCATTCTTGGAGAGCTTGGATCCTTATTGGGATTCCCAACTCAAGATGGAGTACTCCAAGGACCTTTTCACATGTGGGGTTCTTGATGGGGAAGTAAAGGATGAGAGGTTCAAGGTGGTTTATGGAGTCATATATTTCTATAATCCTATTCTTTTGGTTAGTGACTCCAAGCTCAAGGAGGGACTACTTGATGCCATCTATGAAATATTGCTTTCCAAACCCACTGGTTTTGTCAAAGCATATCATACTCTCTTGGGTGGATTCATATGGGAAGGTTTCAAAGAAGAGGTGCACTCTCACATGAATATGTGCATGGATTACTTGGTAGAGGAGGAGGAACATAGCTCTTGGGAAGAGCCATCATTCACATCTCCTTACTCATTGAGTGTGAGAGGGAACTCATCCATGAGTTACCCCCACTAATGTAAAACAAGTATATAAGGAGGCTTTTCCTTTTGAGCATTATCATGTATCTCCTATATGCTTATATTTTTCTAACACTCATTTGCAGAAAATAACTCCAAAAAGGAGCACTATTTATGAGGGGTTTCATGGGCGACTCAAGGCCATGAACCAGGTTGATGCAGGTCATTCCTTGGAGGATTTTGGAAAGCTATTATATTCTTCATGGTGTGATTATTTTACTCCAACTATGATGTACAATCTCCAAGCATTCCAAAGGCATGAGGCAGCAAACAAGTGTTGGGGAAGGCACCTGTCATATCCTATTCAGTGGAAGTTGAGAATAAAACTGTGCTGGTTGCACATGAGGGAACATATTCCTTCTCATTTATCATACATGGCAGCTATCATGATTCTAATCATGATTCCTTATGTTGAAAGTTTTCTTACTCTTGGGAACATGGTTGGAGAGGGGGTACTTTGGTGGGGTGTGTCCTTGGGGGAAGGAGCCCTCCATTCGTTTTGCATTGCATGCTTCCATGGAAGCATGACATTTTGTATGGCCACTATGATAGATCACTTCTCTCTTTGTAAAGTGAGCCATATGTGTGTTGGAAACATGCCTCTCATATGTATTGGGGAGGAGTTCTTCTATGGATTTCCAAGCTTGGAGGTGATCCACTACATTTGGATGATAGCATGGAGATGGGAGTCTTTCATGGATCATGAAAATCCCCATGATTTTCATCACTTCTATCTTGAGGAGGCCATGGATCAGCAAGAAGGTTTCCACAACAACCTTCCATTTCCTCATGATGAGAGCCCTTAGGTTTATTCACCAAAAACCAACTTGCATATCGAGGGAGGACCATTGGAAGACATATCTATTGCAAAAGATTCAGAGCAATGGTGGAGACTAACCGATGAGGAGGCCACAAGAGAAGAAGGGGAATTTTTTCAGCACCCTTGTAGTTTCTTGAGGACAAGCAAAATTTTGGAGGGGGAGACTGTAATGTTGCTAAATTAGCTTCAGCTGATAGGAACATTAATTTTTCCTTGTTTATTTTTGCATTTCATAATTGATGAATAAATTGTAAAGGAGGACATGTAAAACTCCTGAAAACCAAGAATAAATCAATGCCTATGTGAACAAAGACATATATAGGCTATACAAATAAAATCCTGCAGGTGTGAATGGGTTAAATCACAAGAATGGGTCATCTTTGACCAAGTCAAACATCGTAGTCTAGATGCATTGAACCTCTTTGACGGATAGCCCAGTTCTAAAAGGAGGTTGTAATGTGAAAAGGGTTAAGTGATTCAAGGTGGTTTAGGGTTTGGAAAGACTTCTATCTTATAAAAGGAAGAGGAGGGCAGCAAGGAAAGGGTTTTTGAAGATTATCATTTCATAAGGAATTGTCTGCTAGATATCCCTTGTTGGGCATTCCTGTTCAGGAATCCCACCTCCTTCCTTAAGTAGCTCTTGGAGGAGAATTGTGCTAAAATTTTCCACTATCAGGCTTGGGCCAAGCTTCACCTTACATTAAAAAACTGCTCATGTTGAGGGTTGAGCTGTCTTGTGAGCTGCAGCAAGTGGAAGACTAGATATGTTTAGATCTAGATGATAGCAGTGGCTCTTCTCAGTGAGTGTGTCTTTTAACGTCCTGGAAGAGTTCATTAGCTAATTATACTTCAGATATACATCTTGTCATCAGGCCAAATCATCTTTAGAAGCTACAATGTTTTTTTCTCCCTAAGACAGTGTTATTTGCAGATCTACAGCTCCAGGGTGCTTTGCTTGCATTTTGGAGAAGAGATCTCTGGTGTTGGGATTCTTCCTTCATTGTGTTGATCCATATATTGGCCAAAAAATCTATATCCTATTTCAGATATGATATTCTACATGTACATGATTCATTTATTTTCTGAATCATTCTGTAGATATGCATTCTTAGATCTTAGATCTACTTCAAGTGCTTCATGTTTTGATCACATCCCCAAGGGGAATGTATAGATCAGATTTTCTTGTACATGGATCTGTATTAGATCTATATTTTTATGGAAATATCTGATATAGGTCTGAAGAATCAATAAAATACTGATTCAGTCCTAAAAATAACGTTGTCATGGTTATGCAGTCTTTTGTCATGGTTGTAGCACCTCATTTCTGAGGATTTCTCCTGTATTCTTTCATTCTTCTTCTGTAAAATGTATGAGTTATGCCTATGATCTTATTTGTAAATATTCAGACCTTACTTCAGTCATGTCATTCATAAAATCACACTCTCATGCTTCAATAAATTTCTGCATACTTCTAGTCATGGGAAATTAGGGTTTTCTAGCCTAGTTAGGAAAGGAGGAATTTTTTAACATAGAAAAACTTTTTTTTGGCTGAAATTCGACATGGGAGTCCCTCATAACCCTAGCTATCAGATCCAACCACTCTCCCATATTATTTTTACGCAGATCTCTAAATACACTCGTTTTAGGGCCGAAATCCTCAATTTTCCCCACCTTTTGCTTATAAAACGCTGTATAAAGTTTCTGCTGAATATTTTATTGAAGGTTAAGTGATTTTGTATCTGTATATGACATATTTCTATAGCTCCGCATTGGTAATAACTCAAATTATTCCCAATAGTGTAGCTGTTCCTAATTTGGAACATTACAATGAGCAATAGAGGTACACATTTTCTTAATGAAAATATCACATCTTTGACTGAGGAATTTCAGATCCACCATGTGAAGAGTACCCCATATAACCCATAGGAAAATTGGGCAGTAGATGCCTTCAGAATGGTATATGGGAAGGAGGCCATCATGCCCATGGAATACATCATTCCTATCTTGCTCATTACAACTTTTACAAACATGGCGGAACCAAACATCATGGAGGACGCTTGGCGCAGTTGATGGCCCTGGAAGAAGATCATTTCATTGCTCAGTTCCACCAATAGGTTCAGAAGTCTCATGAAAAATCTCGGCATGATCGACATATCTGATAGAAAGTATTCAAGGAAGACAAATTGGTATTTCTTTATGATAGCTAGTTTTCAAGCCACCCAGGAAAGTTCCATAAGCACTAGTTGGGCCTAGACACAGTGAAAAATCTCGGCATGATCGACATATCTGATAGAAGGTATTCAAGGAAGAAAAATTGGTATTTCTTTATGATAGCCAGTTTGCAAGCCACCGAGGAAAGTTCCATAAGCACTAGTTGATTACAGATGCTGGTGCAGTCAGGTTGGCTACGCTATGCGGAGATTACTGGCCTGGGTACGTTAATGGAAGCCATCTGAAACCTTATAGGGACAATTTGGTGCCTACCAAATGAATATATGGGCAGTTTAGCTATGTAAAGGATGTTGCATGCACCGGGAAGGAAAAGAGAAGGGGCGTTCGATGGACATTCAAGGGTAGTACACTGCAGGGAAAAATAGTTGTTGGAACAGTAAAACTAGGTGACAAAATGATTTTACCATTGAATGGAGCGGGCAATTGGAAATTAATGCGGAAATCTGGGAGAATTTTTTACTATTTTCTTGATGGTAAGTTGCATTTAAGGCTAAACTGACAGTTCTTACCCATTGGAGGCTATAAAAAGAGGGGAATCAGTTATAATTGGTTCCTTTGCTTTCCGAAATTCTTGCACCTTGTGCTCTACTATGAGATTTGTCTATTCTGTGCAACTTCCATCTGTATGTCTAGGTGAGCTAACCCCTCTGATAGCAACAACCTTGAATTCATCTTCCGAGTGAGAATGACTGCTTCTAACCTCATCAAGTCGTCTCCTTTTATTGGTGATATGCTTGGGGGCCTCCCAAACATTATGTTCGATGATCACGATCTAGAAAATCTAGATGCCTTCCCAGAGCAAGCCCCAGAATTATATCTTGAGTGGGTTTTGTACGTTAACATGTCGAAGGTAGAGCCGATGTCATGGGCACGCAGATTAGAAGCCTCAGGGATATTAAATTGGTTGTGCATCCCCCACTTTGGTCGATACAACATCACCAGCCTGGTTATGTGCTAGCTGTTAGCGTTGATGCACGATGGGTGCTTATATATCCAAGGTCACATCTCGATCAACGTCGCCTTAATTCACTGATTCACTGGCCTCCCCATGCAAGGTCCCCATCCCATGATGGGCGTCGACAAGAAATACGAGCATAAGATTTTCTATGAAGTGCGGGAGAAATATAAACATGATCACGACAAGAGGGGGTTCCTTGTAGAAACCATAGCTAACCCAGGAATGCGCATGGGTACCCTCCTGGTCGCATGAAAAATGATGCGCAAGTGTCAGGAATCGATCATCCCTGCTTATGTAATTCAACGTGCCAGAATGTGCGAAAAAGGGGTCTGCTACACTAGTTGTAGTAACTCTGCGACAATTTTTTAAACAATGTGCATGAGGCGCAGGACCAACGAAATGTGTTCTACTTCTCATGGTTGATGATGATAATTTCATTTGTTGCGTGGGAGACACCTGATGAAGTGGTTCTCCCTGAGCTCGAGTTGGATATGTGTGAAGGTGCATGGTATGAAAACCTTTGGGATTCAAAGGATTCCAAATGCATTGAGGACAATAAGGTGTTCTGGCTGTTGTTGTACACTACGTTGGCAACAGAAATTAATTCTTGGCTGCACTTGTCTCCCGTTGTCTATGAAAAGTACAAGGGTATTGCAAAGTTTCATGTTACCTTGCACAATGCGTAGATTCGCGACCGCAAAGATCAATTTTGGTATAACCTCCCTTATATGGCCACAGGAGAAGAGATTGATCAACTAGTCACAACTTGGCCACCGACATGGAAGCTTGGCTTCAATTCATCCACCCCAGTTATAGTAGTTACCTCTGGCAAGGACATAGCCCCAAAGGATACTATCCCACCAAATACAGTGAAGGACATCGAGGTGCGCACCATAGAGAAAACCATGACCAAGAAGACCCATAAGGATGCCACTAAGTGGGCAGAGAGGGAGTCCCATCAGGATGAGGGAGTCGAAGGGCTTAGTGGGGAAGGTGCAGCATCCCCATACGGCACCAAGTGCACAGGTGAGCCTCACATAGGGCAGAGGAAGAAGCGCAAGGCTACTAAGACTGGTGCGGAGATGCAGATCACCTTGATAAAATATGACTTCGAGAAGATTGCGGATGCTGTCACTATTGCGACCGAAGACTGATGAGCTGCCGTGGAAGAACAACAGATGGCCGCAGTAGAAGCCTTGCAGTCTAGATTGCATGCTCTTTAGTCAAAAGCACACATGCTTCAGGTGAGCATGAATCAGGTGAGGAAAAATCAAGCAAGACGATCAACTATAGTTACAGCCTTGGCCACCGTGACACAAATTCATATCTTCTCCCTCCCGGGCGCGACTTTCACTATGGTACTGTAATATTCCCAAATGGGAAAATCAACAATATATGAAAAGAAAACAATTTTTTCAGAACTTTATGCTATAATAACTCATAAAAACTCATGGATCCCTTATTTTATTCATTATAGGACCCAAATCCAGAAGGATATCATAAACAAATCATGATAGATGAGTTAAATAAGTCTCCCACACCCAGATTAGCCCAAAAACAATGCAACCCCAAAATTACTGCAAAAAGTGATAGCGTAGTATAATGAGGGTTTATACTCATAAATTGTAGAGACAAATAGATTTTATATTATATTAATCAATAATTCTCAAAAACTGAGATCTAGTCTCTTTTACACCATTCCAAGAGAACCCGGGAAGGGGTTCTGGAAATATACCCAAATAAAAATGGTGATCTACAGCCCAAGGATTGAAGAGTCACTACAAACTGAAGCACATGAAGATAGGAATCTGAAATAATATAGATCTGATGCAGATATACTCTAAGGCCTCCTCCAATGAAAGGCTAAACCCTTCAATAACAAGAAAACACTCTAAAAGAGCCACAAGATCCTTCACTGAAGCTACCCTCCAAAATAACACAATTCTAGATTGAAATTAAACTGTAAGTGATGGGAATAGGTTGGCCTAATGCCAAAGATCTGAAATGTGCTCAAGTAACCTCCAAAATTATCTCCCAAGAGAAGGAATCCTTCCTCCTATGAAAAACTAGCTGAGAAAGTGGGTTTCTCAACCCTCCACTGCAACACCCTGCAACACAACACAATATTATGTAGAAACTATGTTGTAGCTTAAGATTGAAGCTTGGCCAGAATTTCAGATATGTCGAATGATAGATCAGGACTCTCCCAAGAAGCCTCTTAAGGAAAGAGATGGAATTCCTAAACATGAATACCTTGTGCTAAAGAGCACTAGCAATATTATCTAAACAACTGAAGAGAGAAAAAGTCTAAACAGACATATCACTTCATAAGCTAACCTCATATGACTATCATCCTCTTCCTTATATATAATGTGAGCCTTCTCACCTTGGATCCTACTCATTAGGGTTTACACCATCACACAATCAATCTCCCTCCAAAACTGTGATGTCCCATCATCAATGCCACTCCTCCATAACAACGCTATTTGATTTGGTCAAAGTTTACCTCTTCAACCTGCTTCAACCCCTTTTCACACCTAAGGGTCTTCAATATAACTTTTATATAACTATCTAAGCTAATCCGCATTCATATTGGCTGTCTCAGTTGATTGTTCACTCCCTCCATTCCATCTCTGTTGACTTGGTGATGCAGGGGCATTAGATACTAGCCAGCAATGTAGGAGTTTTGTCCACATGGTGTGGCTAGGAGGGTTTGAAAACAATCGAATTGTTACAGCTAGGTGTCAATACCTTAGCTGATTGTATTATTATTTTAGTCAAGTTGTAGAAGTAAAATAGTTAGTCCATCTGTCATGTTTTTAATTTCGAATAATTGTAATTAGGCTCTTGAGTTACCATAACGGTCCTCGCATAGGAACCAAAAGGACATATGTTCTTGTATAAATTGTAGTCTTCGGAGGAGAAGAGGGGGAGAGAGGACGAGAGGTTCCCGTAATAAGACTTTGTGTGTTAACAATTGTTTCCAGTTAAATGATTTTAATGTTCATTGGCCATTGAATTGTCTTGAATTCTTATTAATGAAGAAATTGTTTGATTGAGAAACGATTGTACACTTGTTCGATGTGGATTCGTTGAGAATGGTGATTGTGTAATTCCGCATTATCTATCTACTGTTCCCATGAATTGGTTGGATAAGCTTTGCAAGTTAAATTCCACCGTAAGTCCTTTGTCCGTATCTTTATTGCGGAAATCCCCACTGTACAATTGTGACGAACTCTGTTGAAATGAAACCGAGCTATAGACCATAGTTAAGGCATAAGAAGGACATCCCAACCCCGACTCGACCTTTGGTTAATCACTGTAGCAAAACCACGAGTGGACTCCCAAAGGTGGATTGCCCATATCGCACTGCTTTAGCGGAGAGGGCGGTATTCTCTAAGTTGAAGCAATTCCATAGAACCATCGACACGTGGCACCGGACGGGAATACAAAACCACCTTCCCGTATTCTCATTGCACGTTAAAGCTAGTACGGGGACACTGAGCGATATCGACGAGGGCCGTCGATCTAGTGCGGAGTCATCGGACAGTGGTCACCTGATAGAGATGCGCGAGGTTTAACCTAAGGTGCGGGCGTATATTTGATTGGCTATTGGACGTAGAGGTGGGCCAGGAGCGGAAGTTCTATTATAAGGTTGATTTGCAAGTGCGGGGTATTAATATAAGTTGGAAGACTAATATAAAGTCTAGAAAGGCCTAATTTAGGGTTTGGGGATATAATATAAAGTTAAACATTGCAGATAGTATTATTTATCAAATTCTGCGAATTTGATCATTAAAAAGAAAAGAAATAGACTTGGTGGAGCAAGGGAAAAATTGACAGAGCCATGTCACCATTGACCAGCTCTCCGTAGGCGGACCTTTCAGCGTTGTTGCGTCACTTGGTCAAACTCGACCTTGCCTTCATGCATTAGCCCTTGTTCACACATGAGGGTGTTTTATCTAGCTATGAATATGATCCCCTTTTCACATTAAGAGGGATTTTATTGCTGCTAAAAATATTTATGGGCCTCCTTACCCATTTATTGATCTAACTATAGGTTAATAGCAAAATTAATATTCCAATTACTTGCATGCTAATTTAGGAATATTACTGTCCTCCCCTCCCAAATGTTGCTTGTTCTCAAGAAATTGTAAGGATAGAACTAAAGAGCCTCCTCTCCTCCTCATGTAGCATCCTCATATGAAAAAATCCTCCAAGGAACAATATGTTGTCTCATCAATACATCTCCAAGTTTCCCATCCCAAGTATGCAAGTTAGCTTTTGGTGACCATCCCAAATAGTTATCATCATGTAGAAGTAAAACACCCATGGAGGCAACAATATGCTTTCTAGATGCCTTCTTGAGGCATGAGATCTGATGTATGTTGGAACTATCATCCCCATATGAATTTCCCATCCCCAAGCTATCATCCATACAAAGTAAGCCACCCTAAAAAATGGTAACTCATGGAAAATCCCCTCCATCTTTGGCTCCTGCAATGTAGGTGGGTTGCATAACTGAACATGGTAGACAAAAGAGCCTACCCCACGTTGTCTCTCTCTTCACTTATGATAAGTGTAGAGTAGTTTCTAATCCTTGGCTGCAATAATGTTGCCCTCAATTGGCAAGAAGAAGACTGGATCTTCAAAGATCCTCGCTCTAGATTCATGAATCATGCTGGCCCAAACCATCCCATAAAAAATGAATGGCACATCATCACCATATGGCATCCAAATCAGAAAAATTCTAAAGGTTATATGCATGTTTGGTGGATACCAATGGTTTCTCAAGTGGATACAACGTAGTCTTCCCAATTGCTATTTTAGAACATCATGTGGCAAGTTTTCCTTCGAGCAGTTACTAGTTGTGCATGTTTTCTCATCTACTATGAGGTAGTAAATGACATTATATATCAGCTGAGAATAATAATAATAATACCACACTTGCCCAAAGTCATGTATAGAAGGGTTATCTCCATCATAAATGTTGGTCCTAGAATGACCATGAAACCCAAAAATAATCTTTCCCTCTTGTGGAGAAATGCATTGTACATAGATGGTGACAAGATGAAAATACTTTATCAAATGATCAATAAGTACAAAAATACATTTCTTACCATGCATAGCTAGTAGGATGAAAGTGAGGTCCATGGATGAGTCTTCCCATGAGAATCTCCTCATAAAAGTCTGCAAAATGAAAGGATACATACTGTCCTTGGAGCACTCCATCAATAGAAACATACTCCTAAGTGACAACATTGTTGGCCTTAGTTATAAGGCTCTTGTCACTCCATGACTTCCTTCTTTGACATGCCATATGCCAAAGTCATCCACCATCATGCTACTATGTGTGGCAATCTCCTTCCCATGTGGAAGTACCTCCTTATCTCCCTTTGTTGAAGGGTAGCGTCTTTGCACTTTGGTTGCTCCATCCCTTTCTCCTGAAATATCATGAAAAGTATGGGAACAAATCTGCCCGTACTCTCCCAAGAGTAGCCAAAGGAACAGTAACTCTTCTTGCTCCCTC
>JAXQQM020068839.1:0-77296 GCA_034641835.2 Pinus albicaulis | reverse complement strand
CAAGTTAAAACTTAGGAAATTAAAATAATTAAAGTGAATTAATGTAAATGTGGGCGAGAAGCTTCTAAGTGACGAAGATCAAGTCTGTTTTAATCTTAGCCATTGATCAAAGATTTGATCACGGTTGTTGATCTCTCAACAAGAAAAGTATAAAGGAAGGTTTGAGGGTTAGTTGGAGAACGCACACATGGAGTGAACCTTGAGATCAAATTCTTCTGACGGAGCAGTGCTCGGACGAAGATCAGATCTAAGAGATTCAGTGTAGTGAGGAGCAGAAGCAGTTATTGGTCGGAGGATATTCTCTAGGACCAAGAGTACATAGCAGAGAGGCAGCAGAGACAACAGAGGAAGCAGTGCAGCCACCAGGAGAGGTGATGTAGTCCCTGTGCAGTGTTTCCAAGGGACAGTTCAAGTTTTGCTGGAGATCAGGGTTTCTGAGCCTGGAGGGCTGAAACTTGATATTCCGAGAGGTAGATCAATTCAAAGAGGAGGTGACGTAATCCTTATCCATCCCCACGCAGGTCTACGCATTTACTGCACAGAGGCAGTGCAAAGGGAGTTGGGGTTTCGCTAGTTCAAATCCAAATCAGCCAGGACTTGCAAGGTGAGGTAAAACTCACTATTTTTTGTCTAACATTCTGTACTGGATGGCCAGCAAGGCATCCAGAGATTGTACTTAGAAAACTACTACTTAATAATAAAAACCCTCAAATCTGTTGCACTGGTTTTCCCGCATTGCATTTTTCCGGGGACGTTTATTCCAAAAATAAGTGTGTCCTTTGTGTGATTGTCTCATCTTATTTTTCAGTACTTGATCTGTATATTGGTGTAAGATGTAGTGTATCTACATTAATATTTACTGAATAATTCTGTAAATAACTTGCTAATTGAAGAACACAAGTTGGAAATGCAAATCAGTTAAATGTGGTAGGATTTCTGTTGGTTTATATTCAAAAAATTTCACAGCTAGGGCCTCGTATAGGAAGACCAAGCCCCAAATGGGAATCCACCTGCAATCCTACATAAGATCTAATGCGTTCCCTTGCCCTCCAATACAACAAATCAAGCAAAAGAGCTTACAATTCATGGAATCAATGGGGCACTTCATGGTGGCATGCCCTTACATAGTGGGCTTTGGTACTCACAAGTTTCTCCAAGCTCAATAAGGGGTTAGCCAAGGACACTATTAGGTGGTTTCAACCTCTAGAGGGGGTGACATGTCCATGGTACATCCCTCAAATGGCAGGTGGCAAATGATATAATAATGGAATGGAGTGGGGATCAGGGGAATCATCCAAACCACGTGGCCAAGGTACAAGGGTAGCTATAATAGGGGAAGCCCATTCCTGGGTAAATGAGTGTAGAAGAGTAAAAATCGTGGTACATGAGCTACTCGAGCCTTTTTTCTCCACCCTTTTCATATGCCTTTTGCCTTTTATTGATTTTCTTCATAACTGCTCAAGGCTCCAGGGGACGAGAGCATGATGTGTAATATGTATCAGTGAATACCCCCTTAAGGTGGGGTGGTTCATCGCCCACCATGGGTTGGGACAATCGTGGGTTCCTTAAATATGGAGGGGGCTCGTGTAGGGCCCATAGGAACCAGGGTGATGGCCATGGATAACGGGTAGAGCTCATGTTTTCCTTTTTCCCACTTGCTAAATTTTGACCATCGTTTGCATTTTGTGGTATATTTCCTATTGACAGTAGCCAAATTATGTTTTTTCTTTTCTTTTTAACTACATCAACCTCTGAGGCATTGTTCCAGGCCCGACCCAAGGTGTGGACAAGGGGAGGGGGAGGCTAACCTTATGTAGACCCAGTGGACACATGTGGACCCTGATGGTCAAATAGATGAATGGGGATAAAGTGAGTGGAAGGGGAGTAATGTAGGTGGTATCGAAAAGCGGGGCCACACAACCAAAATTAGGATTTCCCTTGTAGTGCCAACCAGTGTTATCGGAACCGAACCGGTTCCGAAAATCGGCCAGTCCGACTGGTTTGGAGGCAAAACCAGTCTAAACTGGCCATCCGAACTGGAAATTACTAGTTTGGTACCGAACCAGCCGGTTTCGGCATCGAACCGAACCGGCCGGTTCAGTACCAAAACGGTCCAGATCGATTCAGAGACCAGTTCCATCGTTCACAAGCCCAGGGCATTATTTTATTTTTTATTTTTTTATTTCTTTTTATTTTTCTTTTAATTATTATTTTTCCTAGTTACTAACACTACCCTAGCCCCCTAAAGCTACTTAAACACCCCCGCTTCCTCTATTTCACTCACACTATTCATTTGAATCTCTTGCAATTCTTGAGCTGAGTTTGGTGAGGAGAATTCAGAGAGTTTTTTGCAGGGTTGTTGTGAGGGATTTTTTTTGCAGATTTGAAGAGTTGATTGGAGTTGTGGAGAGTTGTTGGGTTGGCATATTTTCGTGCTACTTAAAAGATATTTTTTTCCCAGAGATCTTTGAGTTTTCTTCAATGGTTTTTGCAACTGGTGGAAGATTTTTTTTTAATTTTGTTGGCGCTGCTACATAGTTGATTTCAGAGGATTTTGGAGTTGATTTTCTCCAAAAATTTAGAGGGTAAATCAAGGGTCAGGGGAATCAAGCCATAATTCCATTGCAAACTTGGATGCTACTTATTCTTCAAATGAGGATGAGGAGGATGATCAAGATGATGATTATGATGATGATTTGATCATTGATTTGTTGTAGTTGTAGCTTGTAGTATTGTAGGTTGTAATGTAATACTATGATCTATGATGTTATTTTGGATAAAGGCCTTTTAGAGCCTGCTTCTTGATGTTTGTAACATTTTTGGTTCAACGATGATTTGCACTAAGTGATATTTTGGTTGTATGCACTATTACTTGCTATATAAATGAGAACTTTTGCATATTTGTGTATAAATAGTTTGGATTCACATGGATGCACATGAATATATTTGTTTTTTCTTTAAAATATGAATATTTTATGTGTTTTTGGTAAACTGTTTTTATTTTTTTTTCCGGTTCCGACTGGTTCCCGGTCCACAAGGTTTTCCGGTTCGATGACCGGTTCGGTTCTGATAACATTGGTGCCAACCCTAAAGCCAAATAGTCACTAAAGAAGATCCCACAGGACTATGATACAATGGGAACCACAAAATTGGATAGTGGAGACAAGAATACAAGCCTAACCCACTCTTTCTGTCAAATTTCCCCACCAATCCATGCCCAAAAGTCCCATGACAAGTAAAATTACTCAACTATACCAATGAAAAGCCATATCTTTGCGGTCAAAAGACCCACCTTCAAACATACATTCATGACAAGTGGTCGAGGGACTACATGGCTGGCTCAGGTGGCAGAGACAACGACACATTGAGTTATTTGGTGGCTTCAAGGGGCTACTAGCTGTCGACTGAGAACTTTCTAGGAGAATTTTTTTCTCCTATATACACTACCCACAGGTGGTGGGTAAAAACTGGCTCCAACTGGGACATGAGCTCTCGGGGACAGTGCACGAAGCTACTCGAACGAGAGGTCATGAGAACACCAGCAATCTTGGTACCATAGACCTGCTACCTACACACACAAAAACTAAGCACATGAGGAAACATGTTTTTATGGTGTCTTATGATCACCCATGTTAAGTGTTAGGCCATAAAAATCAATAGGAAAGAAAAGATATGCAAATTTAATCTAAATGCAACTAATCTATCATGAGAAATATCATATGATGATAGTTCTAATGCGAAAATCAGCATGCAATGCACCCTACACTAACATGCATATGGTACAATGTCAAGTGTCAAGGAAAGGAGTGATGCAACTTAACTTGATTGGTTGGGGCCAAAGTTCATTGTTGAGTTTAGCAATGTATTAATAATCCTCCCCAACTTTCCCAATTATCTTAACAAGCATTGGGTTTTTATCATCCAAAACCACATCCCCAACATGTATTCCTTTTTAGGATTCCACTTTTTGTTTGCTTTTTGAATTGGTCGCTTAAGAATACAGACTTCCTACGAAGGGAGAATGGGATAGCGATTCTCAATCTCATGTGTCTTAAAGTATGGCATTGGTCTTGGCTTGATCACATGAGAAGGGTAAGTAGGCTCTCTATAAAGGGTGAAGGGGTTTCCATCAGATTGAGGGATAGTGGCGTATGGCAGGTCCATTTGAACATGACCCCTAACAGCGACTCCCCATTTCCTAGATAGGAGAATCCCCCATACATTAGGGATATCTATGACTAAAACATCCATAATCAAAGATATATCAAGGTTCATAGCCAAATAAACCTTAAGGTCTTTTATGAGGCCTTCTACTTCCACAGGTTTAGAGTTAAAACCACATGCCTTCTTATACGACCGAGTGATGTTAAGACCTGTTAATGCACAAACTAGCAGGGTTTCTAGGAGGGGGTCCTATAGGGCAACAATGGAACGATATCCCACTGTCACCTTAGCTAAGGCTCCTTGCTCTTTACAGACTTTCACCAATGGGAGAAAACCCAGTATAATAAGGATAACGAAGATGAATGAATCAATGATGGGATGAAAAAGTGATCCTAGAAGCCTATTCACAAGAGAGGCTCAAATATGTTGCTCTCTTGCTTGGAAAGCAAGATCAAAGGATCTCTAGGAAGGGATTAAGAGAATTCCAAGGGCTAGGGTTTGAGTATCTGACTTGTCAAGGATATTCCTAGACCCTAGAATCCTTGTAGAAACTTGGATTCCAAGTGTTCTTTGTGGAATTATCTTCAAAGGTTGCGAAACCAAATAGGACCACGTGGACCCAGAATTAGGTCAAGGGGATGGAATAGATCAACCAAGGGTATGCTTGACCTAATTAAGGGGGGAAAGGGATTAAAGGAGAATTTTTCTTTGAATTTGAAGCAATAATCCCAATGAGGTCACTAGCCAAGGGAAACAAAGGGCAAGAATCAATCTCGAAGCTAGGGCTTGAAATATCTCAAGATCCCACCGTTGGAATGGATTCAAATTTGTAGGGCTCCTAGGAGACACAACAATGCAGTAGAGGGTAGGAGATCAGATTTTTTTGGTGGGAAGTTTGTGAGAATTGTGATGCCCTAGGTCCCATATGGAGGCTAGGCCTAGAAGAAAGAGAGAGAGGTAATAAAGAATGTGTTTTTGATGATCACCTTTGGAGGACTAGTGCCTAATCCTATGGGAGAAATGGATTCAAGGATACTTCAATGATTGGAATGGATTCACTTAGTCAAGGAGGCCTATAAACAATTTCGCATGATTAGGGCATGGCCAATTTCTTCAAGGTATTTATACTTCAATATGCAATATGTGATGACTTATCGAGATAAAATTTCAATAAAATATCTCTAGGAACATTCACTTATTCAAACATGGCCCATGACATGATGCAACACTATAAAGAGACAAATTTCCATCATTTCACACAAGAAAAACAACAAATTTCAGCCTAGTATAGCGAAAATCCCCAACAACATGCACATGACATAAAAAAAGTGACAAAATAGCATTTAAAAGTACTTACATGTGAGAAAAAGTATATCCAATCATCATCATGTGCCAACATAGAAGCTCCAAGAAAAAAATGAAAAGATCCAAACGTCAGAATTCATCCATCCATCCAATTTCGTCCTCCAAAAAGAATAGTGAAAATCTCCCAAGAGAAAATGATCCAATCCAATTGATGATGATCAAATGATTCCATCACACTTCTATTTGTACACTTCCTAATGAATTCGATTTGGCTAGTTTGGCCTAATTTAGCCCCTAAAATAAAATAATGTGCAAAATAACAACTTTTGGTGAAAAGCCCACCAAATAGCTCAATAATACATGAATAAGCCTCCCAAAAGGGTCGAATGATCAACAAAGTAAGTCCTTAGGCCTTTGAGGAGGCCTAATGAAGTCCAAATGGTGCCATGATGTAGAAATGGACTCCCATCATAGTGGACAAGGGGTTGGCCCTTTGTTTTCCAAGCAAGAACTTGTAGTGCTCCCAAGTGGATGTGGGGGCACAAGGTCATCCTCATGGTTCTCCAAATGGATCAGAAGTGCTTGTAGACCATCTATAAGGGTTGGAATAATTTTTGAGATTTTGAGTGTTGGGGTAGTTTTGGATGTGTTCTAGCTCCCAAAATTTGTGGAGGGACTAGAGTACATGAGATCTCTAAGACCCAGAAAGGGATTTGAGAAATTCCATCCGGTTTAAGAGAAAGTTAATTAATTAATATTTTTAATTAAGGACCCTAAGTCTAACTTAGGAAAATTAAAATATTAAAGGTAATTAATTTAAGCATGTGATGGAAATGACTTAAGTCATAGGGATCAAGCTTTCTTTTAATCTTAGTCGTCGATTCAAGATTAGACCACGGTTGTTCATTTCTCAACGAGAAAAGTATAAAGGAAAGGCTTGGGGTCAATTGGATAACACACACAGTGGCAGAGCACTGAGACTAGGCTGGAATTCTAGAGCGTGGTTTGCTAAGAATTTCCAGAAGACTTTCAGCTGCAGCGAGGGGTAGTATTGGCGAGAGGGTGATCTGATCCTAGGCCAAGCGTCAGCAAGAGATAGAGAAGCAACATTAAGAGCAGCGCAAATGGAGCAGAGGGCTTCAGTGCTACAGAGGTGCTACATCGGCCCAGAAAGGGCAGCGTAACCCAGTCTAGGGTTACGCAGGCCTCTTCTGAGCAGCATAAAGGCACACGCAGGTTAGCAGAGCTGACACAGAGGGCTTCAGAGCAACGCTGGGGTTTCTGAAGACTAAAAAGGGTTGAGTTCTGTAAATCCCGTTTGAGGGTGTGAATCAATCAGTTTTCTCCATCTCTAGAACAGAGGTATGGTTGCACATTTTGTATTTCTCTGTCGGGTTAACCAGTAAGGTGCCCAAATTTTCTGTACTCAGATTCTACTTAATAATATAAACCCTCCAGCAGCTAGAAGACCGGTTTCCTGCAATGGGTTTTTCCGGGACAGTTGTCTAGAAAATCTTGTGTGTCACTTTGTCTATGTGCATGTATTCGGTTTAGATTTGTATTTGTGTAAGTTGTTAAAGTGTTTACTTTGATGTTAATACTGAACATTTCAAATTAATAGCTTGTATAAGTAGGAGAAGTAAATTTTGATTTAACAGTAGTGTTTTTGCATAAGTAATCTTCAACAATTTTCACATGGTATCAGAGTGATTGCAGATCTAGCTGAATCATCAGCAAGAAGACTGAAGAATCCTTGCTGCAAAAAGCAGTAAAGAAAACAACAATAGTCGCAAAAAGCCGGACCAAAAAGGAGAGTGTAGCAGCAGAGGTAAGCAGAGCCACGGAGAGGCCAGAGTGATGCAGTCTCCACGCAGGCCCACATACTTACTGCGCAGAGGCAGCGTAGAGGCTATACTAGGACTGTCTGTTCACGTAGAGGCCAGGGAGGGTGACGTAGTCCTGAAGCTATTACTGGTTCAGAGTGTCAGAAGTAGTGTTGCAGAGCTTCAATAGTTGCTGGTGGGGTTAAATTTCTGAAGGTGCAGAAATTAGCCTAAGCATTAGTTGACAAAGAGCGGGAGGAGAACAACTTCTCAGAGGATATCCAGCCAAAGAAATCTACAGATCGGTTAGAGGACCGAGGAGAGCTGATTCATTGTGATTTGGCAGACTTCCAAGAGAGGAAGTCAGTTGTCAAAGGGAGCAGAGGGTGCCTTTCTCACCAAGGACCCTAGATCCGAGTCTCTAGCTTAGAGAGAAGGATTCATTCCGACAGATTTATTGAGAAGATGGCACCTCAAGGACTACGTGATCAGGACAGGTTGGACGGTCTGTCAAACTTTGCAGTCTGGAAGGCTAGAATCTTGGTAGTCATGGAGGCATACGGTCTGAGGGAACATGCAGAGAAAGTCTTGGCCACACCGACCGATGCGAAGCTCCTGGAGTAGCATGAAGAAGCAGCGACACACACCAAGCACTTCATCATGTAGTACCTCACATAGCTAAGAATACAACGACTCATGATATGTTGGTGGTTCTAACCTCACTATATGAAGGAAGATCCGTCCAGAGAAGAATGCTTCTGGAAAATCAGATGAGGTTAATCATGATGGCCAAGGGAGAAGAGATCGAACCCTTCCTTTTCAGATTATAGACGATCAGGGATCAATTGACTGCCATGGGAGTGAAAGTGGAGGATGATGTTATGGTGAGGACTGCACTCAATGCGGTAACAGAGGACTAGGAAGCCTTTGTCCAAAGTATCTTGGGCAGAGCGGACCTTCCCAACTTGGATAGTATGTGGGTGATCCTTCGACAAGAAGAACTCTATCAATTCACCAAAAGACAGTACAGCATAGGTTCAAGTAAAGTGAAGAAGGAAGAGGAAGAAGATGCAGCCTTGGCATCAAAGAGGTAGCAAGGGAGGAAGAAGCGTGATCTATCAAAGGTCAAGAGCTTCCAATGCGGCGAACTAGGACATTTCGACAACAATTGTCCTCAGAAGAAGAAGGACAAGGAAGCTTCTAGCTCCAAGGCTGTTGTGGCGAACAATGGCTCCGAAGATGACGTAGCCATGAGCGCTCATGAACCATGAAAGTGGGGTGGCATTGATTTATAGAGTAGCTACAGAGTGGTGGCGGGATCCTTGAGTAGCCCAAATTTTGGATCACATCCGTGCTATGGGAGCCTTGAGACAGTAGCAGGACAAGTGGAGCAGTGGGTGCAAAAATTCACAGATGGAGCAAAGGCAGAGCTGGATGCTGAAAGGGAGCAGCGCAGTGCAGATGCGGCAACAACGTAGAGGGGCTGATGTGACTTCAACAACGCAGTGCAGGCTGGCTTACGCAGAGCAGAGCTGCAGTAGCCTATGGAGCTTCAGTGATGAGGATGCAACCCAACTAACTTGTCTATCAAAGATTGGGCAGGAGTTTTCAATTGTTTCTCTCAGCAACTGAGTTGCAGTGCAGTAGTGGGCAGCACGATGTAGCAGATTGAGAGGGAGCTACAGTATGGATGTGGCAGTGGCAGTGGCAGCGTCATGGGCAGTAGTATGAGAGAACAACAACAATGCAGTGATAAAGGGCAGCAGGCCAAGCATCAGCGCAGAGACCCACACCAAAGATCAGTGCAGAAACTTCGGGGTGAAGTAGTGTTGTGCTAGAGCACATTCCTCGCTAAGAGGGAGTGTTTAGATTTTGAGTGTTGGGGTAGCTTCGTATGTGCTCTAGCTCCCACACTTTGTGGAAGGAGTAGAGTAAATGAGATCTCAAAGACCCAGAAAGGGATTTGAGAAATTCCATCTGGTTTAAGAGAAAATTAATTAATTAATCTTTTTAATTAAGGACCCTAATTCTAACTTAGGAAAATTAAAAGATTAAAGTTAATTAATTTAAACATGTGATGGAAATGACTTAAGACACACAGATCAAGCTTTCTTGTAATCTTAGCCGTTGATTCAAGATCAGATCACGACCGTTGGTTTCCCAACAAGAAAAGTATAAAGGAAAGGCTTGGGGTCAGTTGGAGAACACACACAGTGGCAAAGCACTGAGACTAAGCTGGAATTCTAGGGCGTGGTTTGCTAATAATTTCTAGAAGTGTTTCAGTTGAAGCGAGGGGTAGTATTGGCGAGAGGGATGATCTGATCTTAGGCCAAGAGTCAGCAAGAGGTAGAGAAGCACAGAGGGAGCAACAACTATGTAGCAACTGTGCAGCGCAAAGGGAGCAGCAACTATGCAGCAGCTGTGCAGCGTAGAGGGCTTCAGTGCTATGCAGGCCCAGAAAGGGCAGCGCAAGGACAACGTAACCTAGTCTGGGGTTACGTAGGCCTCTCCTGAGCAGCGCAGAGGCACACACAGGCTAGCAGAGTTGATGTAGAGGGCTCCAGAGCAGCGTTGGGGTTTTTGAAAACCGAAAAGGGCTGAGTTCTATAAATCCCATTTGAGGGTGTCAATCAGTCAGTTTTCTCCACCTCTAGAACAGAGGTATTGTTGCAGATTTTTGTATTTCTTTGTCGGGTTAACCAATAAGGTGCCCAGATTTGTTGTACTCAAATTCTACTTAATAATATAAACCCTCCAGCAACCAAAAGACTGGTTTTCCTGCACTGGGCTTTTCCGGGGACAGTGGTCCAGAAAATCTTGTGTCACTTTGTCTATGTGCATGTATTCAGTTTAGATCTGTATTTGTGTAGGCTGTTAAAGTGTTTATTTCGATGTTAATACTAAACATTTCATATTAATAACTTGTATAAGTAGGAGAAGTAAATCACGATTTAACAGTAGGGTTTCGGCATAAGTAATATTCAGAAATTTTCACAATGATGACATAAGCCCTGCATCTGTAATATTCCTAATTAGGAAAGACAATGATAAACAAAGAAAAAATTGACATGCATACACAAAACTCAGAAATATAAGTAAACACCCATGAAATCACAATATATCACCATCTCACTAAGCCATTTTATTATTTATTTGGAGCAATAGTACAATGTGTGTGGAAGGATTGCACGTTGGTTTGCTTCAATGGAAAGATAGACAAGCCCCAGGTTGGAAAACACAACACCCAAATAAAAGAATGATTTGCCCCAAATATGCACTGCACTACCCTAGAGGAACTGCACTATCCGCTGGAAAGGAACTATTGAAAAACCCACCTTCGGTGCTCAAAAAATTCTGCAAAATTAGCCCCAGACTCCTCTCAATAAACCCACCAAAACACAGAAAGGGTTTGGTCTATTTCCAACCTCTGAAACTGACCCCAATTACCACGTCCTCCTTAAATTGGCTGGAAAATACGACCTGTCTGGAAATTCACTGAAGTAGCCCTCCAATCACTCCAAAAATGCTAAATGTTTCTCCCCGGATGACTTCTCCAAATTCCCAGCACAATCCAACTCCCCAACTCCTTTCCTCAACCTCCCACGTGTGCCCGAAATTTGGCTCTTGCGTAGGCCTTGGGTAAGAGAAATTTGGCCTGCCTCAAGGAAGTAATCTTTGGCCCCAAAACTCCTCCCAAGGCTTGGTCTTCCTTTGTAGTAGTTGTGCAAAATTTCTCTCAGAAAACACCTCCCGGAAAATAGCTGAAATGAGTGGCACGTGATCCTCTACTACGTCCTCCTGGAGGTCAAATGGATTGAGGGAAATGGTTGTATAATGCACCATGAACCCCACAAATATCCCTCCAATGTGGCAACAATATTACCTTCCTAGGGTGGCACTCAGAGTCCACTGAAAGAAGGGTGAGCTATCCCCTTGGAAATCTTTGCGCTGAACAACACTGTGACTCGGCTAATCAGCTCGAGGAACAAGAGAAATGTTAGGTTGAAAAAAGACCCCATTAGCTGCTAGGCTCCTTC
Organism: Pinus albicaulis; assembly: GCA_034641835.2. Taxonomy (NCBI): domain Eukaryota; kingdom Viridiplantae; phylum Streptophyta; class Pinopsida; order Pinales; family Pinaceae; genus Pinus; species Pinus albicaulis. Next base: position 65,967 of record JAXQQM020068839.1, on the reverse strand, counting down.
TATTTTTAATTTCGATTTTCCTTCCCATGTGGGCCCCTCCATCAAGTATTTCAACCTCCTACCTTAGCAACTCGAATTGTCTCCAAAGAAGTGCATATTTCATGTGGATGTGGCCCCCACATTCTACTAACAACAAATTTTCAGCCTCAATCTCCTAAGTCTCAGCCCAAAAATTTTGTGGGCCCCATAGTAGTCAGATTGCCAAAATTGTGAAGAAATTATCCTAGGAAGGAACATTACATTCCTCCCCTCCCAAATGTTGCTTGTCACATCCAGCTATCCGGTGGCAGATCCTAGCACTGGATTCTACATAAAATTGGTCATCCAAACTCCAACGTAAGCCCTCCTGCGATACTTCTACGTTGCCTCTCACATGTATGGATCAAATCTGCCTCTAAGCAAGTCATCTAGCCTGCCTCTACTGCTGGAAGTGACTCTATGGCCCTCTGGAAGACTTTTCTAACCTCTGGAAATTGAATAGACCTACTCCTCAGCTAAATCGAACTGCTTTGCTTCAGCAACTGTGCAGTCTCTACGTTGCTTTTGCGTGGATTACTTATGTCGCTTCTTGTTGCCTCTCTGGATAATTGTCCCTGCCCCTCATTCACTGCTTCGATATCTAGGCCTCCCGCAACTAACTGATGCTACTCTAGAATTCGATCTGCCAAGAAAATCTAACTTCTGGTGTTCTGGTGTGTATTCTCCAAGTGCCCATCAACTTCCTCTTATAATCCACTATTGGAGCACCAACGTGTGAAATTTTCAAGAGGAAAATATTTCTGCAGTACTTGGTTTCTTTCTACTACTTATGAGATAAGTTATTTACAGATGCTTCAGTAAATTCTGAAATAAACACATTTGCAAATCTTCACTATCATTAAGAGCATAAGAACAGAAAGATAATTTACACCAATATCACAATAGAGATAGCCACATGAACACAGATGTTTTTGGACAATTGTCCTCAGAAAAAACCAATGTGGGAAAACCGGTGCAGCAAATGAGGGTTTTATATTTATCTTCAGAAATGGAAAGTACATTTACAGGAGTTTGATGAGCAGAGAAAAATTAGCAAACACCTGGCTGAATTTTCTAGACCTTCTAGACAATTTTCGGACCCTTGGGGTGACCCCCTTCACCCTCAACGTCATCCAGCGTGAATGCTCTGTTCAGTCCCTCTCTGGACTGTGTGATTCTACATGGAGGGGCTCTTGCTGCTGATCATCTCACCCTTCCCTTCACCCTCCTGAGATCTGCTTCTCGATAACTGACTTCTCCCTCCTCCTCCTTCTGCTTCTGCAACCCAGCCTCTACAAACTCACCCACTAAATTCGATTTCACTTGCTTCAGAATCGATTTCCTTAGGGTATTGAAAGTGTCCTCGGCTTGATTTCCAAATGGCCCTCAAGTTTCTTCTTATAGTCTTCTCGCTAATGATACAACGACCAAGATTATATCTTTAATCAATGGCTCAGATTAAAGGATGACTTGATCTTCGTCTTCTAGAAGATTCACACTCTGCTCTATTAATACTCTTTAATTATTTAATTTCCCTAAGTTTATACTTAGGGTCTCAATTAAAATAATTAACTATTTTAATAAAGCCATATCCGAGTGGAATTTCCACAAATGATTTCTGGGTTCTCTGGATAACTGATGTCTAAGCCTTTCTACCAAAAATGAGACTTAGAACACATTCCGATGCTATAGAAATCAACACAACGACCAAGATTAAAACTTAATCAATGGATAGGATCATCTTGGAGTCAATCCATGTGAGTTTCTAGACGATTCTAACCTTGAATTAATTAATTCTGATTAATTAGCCATATTCTTTAAGTTTAGACTTAGGAAACATTTAAAAAACAACTAATAATCTAATTAAGCCATCTCTAGGTGGAATTTCCAGAAACAATTTATGGGTTGTGGAGATCTCATGTATTCTAGCCTCTCCACCAAATTTCGCGGCTAGAACACATCTGATGCTACAAAAACTAACACTCCCTCTTAGCGAGCATTATGTTCTAGTGTTGCACACTCTACTACAACACCATGTCTCTATATCATCTCCTGTCATGCTGCTGATGTCTTACCACTGCTACCCACCACCTACTGCGCAACTCTGATGCTGCATTTGTGCTATTGCTGACCTTGTTGTACTACTTCCAACTTTGTATCTGCATTGCAACTCCCTCTTATCTGTTGTTGGTGCGATTGCAACATCTACAACTGAGAAACATCCAAAATACTAAATTAATTGTGTTCAGTATGATGCAGCTGTCTCCCGAGTCCTAACTGCGACTATCCTCTGCACTTTCACTAAATGATTTTCACTGCTACTAACTCTGCACTGTGCCACTCTACATTGCTCCCAGCTCTGCACTGTGCTCTCCAGCATCTGACTGCAACTAGTCTGCAACTATCACTCTGAATTATGACTGTATCTACTAACACTGATCCATCTTGCTATTGAATACTGTGGGCCCTGTAGCCAGGTAATGATCCATGAGGTGGACTCCTCAAGGACCTTGCTCAATCTCTGTAGCTCTCTGGAGCTACAAATCCAAGTCACTCCACCTCACTCCTAGATGTATGGCTGACATCATAACAAAATCTAATCTACTCATATTGTTGTTTCTACTGCTCTATTGATGCTTTTGTACTGTTGCTACAACTCCTGCAATAATGAGTCTGATCTCCCTAGATCCTGAACCACTAGCTTCCATAAGTTTGCTCCCTTTGAAGCTACACTCCATCTGAGTCTCGATTTCCCTACGGGAAATCTCTTTGTTCCCTATGGGAAATCTCTTTGTTCCCTCTTGGAAATTCACACTGTCCTCCTGCACTGGAAATTGGACTGCGAAGCTCTGTGCTGGGACTCTTCTAGCTGAAACTACACTTGCATACTGTAGCGCAATTCACACTACCTATGTCACTGCATCTAGCTCTGCACGTGTCTCCCGGGTACTGATTGCAACTAGATTTGCAATTGTCTAATGACAGTTTACGTCTGCTGACACTGAACCTGCTACTATGATACTGTGGCATCCTGTAGGAAAGATGATAGTCCTGTCGGAATAATCCAGAACTGATCTGACTGATCTCCTTGTTGCAACTATATTGGACCCTACCCAATATGGCATACTGGAGTCTTATACTCCTCCTCCTAGATATGGTGCCCCACGATCTCCTTTCAAGCCTAATCCCTAACTTAGACCCTTCCTTTCTTTGCAACTCACGCTAGACAACTCGCACTTCCTCCAACATCTGCGTCCAACAGCTGGAAGTCGATATGCTGCCCAGATCTGCATTCTGGCTAACTCGCATGAACTCCTTTGGCAATCTCGGACGTCCATACCTGTAGAGATGCAAAATTTGGAAACTCAAAACTGGAGAAATAAACCTCGAAAATCTCCCTCTTTCCCTCTGCTCAACTGCTTAATCTGCTACTCATACTCTCTTCCGGAGTGAGAAAATATGCTCATAGCAACTGCCAATTTGCAATGGAAAATCAAATTTTTGAAACTCGAAGTTCCCTAAGAGAAATCTTCTCTCTGTTGTGTGTGCTTTTCTCTTCCACCTGACACTGGTTCCGTTGTTGCAAAACCCTATGCATCCAACCAAGCAATTTTCTCAGCAAAAATCTAAGCTGCAACATTTCCCTCTCACTGCTAGAATCACTATTCCGAGCTATTCGACTTTTCTGCCAAATTGCAACTGAAAATCGAACAGCTGCACAGCAATTTCGACGTTCCTGTCTGAGCACTGTGTTGCCCAACAATTCGGCCTGCCTGTCTGAGCACTACGCTGCCTCAAGAATTTCAGCCTGCTACTCCCACTGAGCAGTGAAATTCTATCTTCCATTTCTGAGCTTCCTGGTTGATCACTTATGCTGAAATCCCCTGTGAAAATTTCAAAGCTGAAATCCTATTGTAGCAACTGATATTATTTCTTCTAACTGATAAATTACTTATTCAGTTTATTGCTTCGAAAACATCAGAATAAACACACTACAACCTTCACAAATAAAACTGCGGAAATAAAATAACACTCGAATATGAGAAAATATTAGCACGCACACATAAAAATTGACATTGTTATTTTTGGGCAAATGTCCCCGGAAAAATCCAACTTGGGAAAACCAGTGCAACAGTGAAAATTTGAGTACAATCTACGGATGCCCAACTAGCAATCCAATCAGCAAGTATCTGACAGAAATAATTAGAGAGAAAAATTCTCTCACCCCACAAGCAATCCTGGCTCTTGCTTCTACAGAAAACTGGTTGTCCAGACTCCAAACCCTAGCGTAAGCCCTTCTGTGTTGCTTCTGCGCTGCTCACACGTGTGGATCAAATTTTCCTTTGAGAAAGATGTCTAGCCTGCCTCTACTACTGGAAGTTACTCTCCGACCCTCTGGAAGACTTTCCCTGCCTTTGGAAACTGAATCAACCTCCTCCTCAGCTAAATCAAACTGCTCTGCTTCAGCTACTGTGTTTCTTTTGCATGGATCATTTTTGTCACTTGTCGCTGCCTCTCCAATCTGGAAATCTTCCTTTGGATCATTGTTCCTGCCCCTCACTCACTCCGTCGATCTCTGGCCCTCCGAAAACTAACTGCTGCTACTCTGGAATTTGATCTGCCAAGAAAATCGAACTTCTAGTGTTCTGGTGTGTATTCTCCAAATGCCCATCGAATTCCTCTCATAATCCATTGTTGGAGCACCAACGACCAAGATTAAAACTTAATCAATGGCGAGGATCATCTTAGAGTCGATCCGCGTGAGTTTCTAGATGATTCTCACCTTGAACAAGAAGGCCCACCTTCAAACATATATTCATGACAAGTGGTCGAGGGACCACATGGCTAGCTAAACTAGCCGAGACAATGGCACGTTGAGCTATCTAATGACTTCAAGGGGTTGCTGGCTATCGGCTGAGGACCTTCTAGGAGAGAAAAATGTTGAGATTTTGGGTAGCATCTGATGTGCTCTAGCTCCGAAAGTTTGTGGAGGGGCTAGGAAGCATGAGATATCCAAGACCCAGAAATCGTTTGGAGAAATTCCACTTGGTGTGAAATTTATTCAATAAATTAATTATTTTAATGGAGACCCTAAGTCTAACTTAGCGAAATAAAATAATTAAAGGGAATTAATTTAAACATGTGGGTGAGAATGTTCTAAGTAACATGGATCAAGTCTTTTCTAATCTTAGTAGTTGATTAGAGATTAGATCACGACCTTTGATTTATCAACGAGAAAAGTATTAAAGGAAGGCTTGGGGTTAGTTGGAGAATAGACACAAAGCAGTAGCACTTGAGCTAAGTCGAAATTCTGGGGCGCGGTTTGCTGAGAATTTTCAAGTGAGCTTGTAGTGCTTGTGACGAGAAAATCGACGAGGGATTATTCTGATCCGAGGCCGAGAATACTAAGGCAGAGAGGTAGATCCGTACCAGGCAGCACAAAGACCAGCAAGAGGGATGTAGCCCAACCAGGCTTACGTAAAGGCAGCGCAGAGGCTGACCCAGGGCCTTTAGGGTGATGCAGAGGTAGCCTTGAGCCCAGAGGGGTGACGCAGGAGCAACTTGCGCTGCACAGTGGCTACACTGGGCAGAAGAAGCTGACGCAGATGTTGGAGGAGCAGCGCTGGGGTTCCAGTGGGCTAGAAAGGGCTCATATTCAGTATTATTCAGAGGAGTGCTTCCTCGACTGAATCAGCCACATTTTTTTGTCTCCAAGTGATAGGTACATCTGCTGTGAATTCTTTGTTGGGCAAACCATTACTGGTGCCCTTGATTGTATACAGATATTCTGCTTAATAAACAAACCCTCTAAGAGCTGCTGCATCGGTTTTCTAACATTGGGTTTTTCCGGGGACATTGTCCAAAGAATACTGTGTCCTTTGTCATGTGTGCATTATGCTTCAGTAAATGATCTGTATGTATGTGTAGGCTGCAGTTGTGTTTGCTTTGATATTTTACTGAATATTTCAGAAAATAACTAGTTAATTAATCAAACAAGTAGGAGAAGTAAATCAAGATACTAAAATAGGGTTTCTATATTGAGAAATTTTGACATGGTATCAGAGTGATTGCAGATCAAGTTGAAGCCATCAACATAGGGCTGAAGAATTTTTTGCTGCAGGAGGGCAGCTGAAGATGCACAGATTCAGAAAGAGGCATCACAGCACCAAAGGGACAACACAGAAACCCTGCAGGGGTGAAGTAGAGCCTATCTGCTCATGCAAAGCGGATTCAAAGGCTGATGCAGAGCCTGTCAAGCTCACGTTGAGTTGATGCAGGCCCAAGAGGGTGATGCAGTCCAGGAGGGAGTGATTGCCATGGTTGGAAGTGAAATTTTCTGATCTTCGAAATTGCTGGTGGGGCATTGTTTCTGCCGGTGCATAACAGTGCCTAGTAGGGTTGACAAAGTAAGGGGAAACAATTACTTAGCAGATTTTCTAGCCAAGAAATCTGAGATTTGATCAAGTGGCGTGATCGTAGAGGGCTGATTCGACAGAATTGGTGAAGGATTTCCAGGAGGGAAATCATTTGCCAGAGGGAGCATATTATCTAGAGGGTTTCTATCACCAAGAAACCCAGATCCAGTCTTTTTCTGAATGTAGCAGCAGCGGAAGGGAGAAGAGCACTTGCTTCGACAGTTTGAGCAGAGATGGCCCCGTATGGACTGAGAGATCAGGATAGGTTAGACGGTGTGTCTAACTTTGCCATGTGAAAAGCCAAAATCCTGATAGTCCTTGATGAATATGGCATCAGAGACCATGCCGAGAACGTCTTGGTTGTGCCAACCGATGAAGATCCTCTAAAGAAGTTTAATAAAAACTAGGCGCGAGCTAAACGCTTGATCATGGATGGAGTGAAAGATCACGTGGTCCCGCATATTGCTGAGAAGAAGACGACAAACGAGGTGTGGATGGCATTAACCACATTGTATCAAGGTAGTTTCGTCCAACAGAAGATGCTTCTGGAGAATCAAATGAAATTGTTCTAGATGCACAAGGGAGAGGAGATCGATCCTTTTATCTTTAGATTGCAGACTATCTGAGACAGCTGATTGCCATGGGGGCAATTCTTGATGATGGAGTCATGGTGAGGATTTTCCTGAATGCAGTCACTAGTGACTGGGAGACCTTTGTCCAAAGTATCTTGGGCATAGCAAAACTTCCAAACTGGGGGGACATGTGGGCAATCCTTTGACAGGAGGAGATCAGGAGAATAACCAAGAGGGAATTCAAAAGCGGAGAAGTCAAGATTAAGAAATAGGGGGAGGAAGATGTAGCCCTAGCATCTAAGGGATAGAGGCAACAAGGGAAGAAGAGGGACCTATCCAAGGTCTGGTGCTTCAGATGTGGCGAATTGAGACACTTCGCCAATACTTGTCCTAAGAAGAAGGGCGGGAAGATTCATATTCCAAGGCAGGAATAATGAAAGGGGATGATGGCAGCAATGATGATGTGGCCATGAGTGCAGATATACCTCGAGAGAAGAGGTGGGGTGACATAGATTTGTAGATTGAGCTACAGATGGTGATGACAAGATCCTTGAGGTGCCCAAACTCTTGGATCACATACGAGCTATGGGAGCCATTAAAGACGGTAGCAGGACGACTGGAGTCAGTGGATGCAGAGGATCATGGAAGGGCACAAGGCAGTGCTTGAACGCTGAAGATTGGAGCAGCGCAGTGCATGGCAGCAACAACGCAGAGGTTGATGGGACTTTAGCATCGTAGAGGGGCAGTGTAGAGCAGTAGTAGCGTAGAGTCTCTAGAGAGAGTGCAGAGCAGCAACAGAGGGTGTTTCAGTGATGAGATGTAGCCAGACTGACTTGTTTGTCAGTTGTTGCATGATGTCCTTCAGTTGCTTACTTCTCGGCAACTAAGTTGCAGTGCAGCAGTTAGCAGTGGTAGTGCTATGGGCAACATGATGCAACATTTGAGAGGGAGATGCAGTACAAATGTGGCAGTCTCATAGGGGTGACGCATGAGCAGCCTGCACTACTCAATCACTACGCTGGGCAGGAGAAGCTGACGCAGAGCCAGCGCTGAGCTCAGAGGGGTGACGCAGGAGCAGCTTGCGCTGCGCAGTGGCTATGTTGGACAGGAGAAGCTGACACAGAGGCTGGAGGAGCAACTTTGAGGTTCCAGTGGGCTAGAAAGGTGAGGCTCATATTCAGTATTATTCAAAGGAGTGCTTCTTCGGCTGAATTAGCCATATTTTTTGTCTCCGAGTGATAGGTTCATCTGCCGTGAATTCTCTATTGGGAAAACCATCACTGGTGCCCTTGATTGTATTCAGATATTCTGCTTAATAAATAAACCCTCTAAGAGTTGCTGCACCAGTTTTCCCGAATTGGGTTTTTCCAAGGACATTGTCCAAAAAATACTGTCCTTTGTCATGTGTGCATTATGCTTCAGAAAATGATCTGTATGTGTAGGCTGCAGTTGTGTTTGCTTTGATAATTTACTGAGTATTTCAAAAAATAATTTTTTAATTAACCAAACAAGTAGGAGAAGTAAATCAAGATACCGCAGTAGGGTTTCTATGTTGAGAAATTTTCACAAAAAAATCTCCTATATACACTACCCTCAGGTGGTGGATAACAGGCCACTACCCTGTTGTCTCTTAGTCTAGTTTATGACTTGTAGGGTTTCCCTCTTCAAGGCTGCTAGACTTTGCAACAACAAACCTCATACATAAATTTAGAGCTCTCTCTCCTTAGCAAACCATGTTATGAAAATGTGAGATCATTAATGCCATAATAAGAAATTTATTTGGTTCAAACGACTTCTGTACAATTTGTGGATTGATTTCTTTATTCTTTCTCCTCTTGGCTCTGGTAAAAGCCATTATGCTTTCATTAGATATTTTGTTGGTTTTCATCTAAATTATACAAAGTTATTGGCTCGATCTATGGATGGGCTACATAGTCACATGGAGAAATGTTTCAACTTTTTCTTGTTGAACTAGGGTTATGAAAGTCCGATTTTTGGACAAATCGTTATCGAGGATTCCTCGTTAAAGTTTTTGTCATAAATTAGACTAACTTACCATATAAAACAAAATAGTTACATAATGTAATGTTCCTTCTCATTAAAATCAACTAAGGGAGATTCACAATTTTGCAATTTTGGAATGACCACAATTTTGGTGCCAAAACTTTGGAAAGATAGGTGAAAAAGGGAAATTCGATGGACAGTTGATCCAGATTTATGTAGGAACGCAATAGAATAAACATATAACCATAAATACAGAGATGCAGCGGAAATAACACTTCATTTCATTAATATCAAAGAACTGAAATTTGCTTACAGACAGAAAGGTAATAAAACTAGCTAGGGCAGCGCTATCTACGAGAGAAGAGATATGGCGGCTCTGGAGCCTCACCCCGAACTGTGTTACAATGAGGCTCGAGGGCCTATTTATCATTTAGAAACAATGGGAAATCCTAAACAGCCAAAACCCTAAACCTAGGAGATGAAGCGCCAAAACTATGGGCCCCGTTTGGGTAAATTGGTGTTTCAACTTCCCAGGGGCGTAACTTTGGCATACGATCTCCGTTTGACACGTACCATACCTCGTTAGAAAGATCTATCCGAGGACTACAAATTTGGAACGGGCAACATCGGTCCATGGACCCATGTTGCCCTCTGTTTTCCCAAAAAACGTCGTTTAGGGCCTCAAAACGGCTCCGGAGGTTTAGGACCCGAAAAACTGCTAAAAATAGTAAACTGCGCCGAAACTGAAAAACTGAAATAGACAATGGTGGAGCCCCAAGTGGAATAGGCGGGTGACCACCAATATCCACCTGGATCATTCCTCCCCCCTTAGGAAGCAATGGTCCCCATTGCGTTAAGTTCCTCCATGAGATGAGGAAATTTATGCTGAACTTGGTCCTTGGTGAACCACTTTCCTTGGTGCAGGAGTTGGCCAGCTTTGACAACCCGATACAGTTGGATCCTCTGTTGGCGAGTGTTCTTAATTTGCATGTCCATGATACAATCTGTGGTGGCCTGTTCCATGCAGTCTGGGTTTAACTCTGTTGGTGTGAGTTGTTCTGCAATGTCCGAGGTGTCCAGTAGAGGTGGAAAGTAAGGACGAAGGCGATCCACATTGAAGACTGGGTGCAGACCAAGGAATGGTGGAATACTAAGCTCGAAGGCATTGTTACCTACAGCCTTGGTGATGGTGTACAACCCGTATCGGAGCGGGCGAAGCTTGCGGTGAGGTCCAGTGAGGCGCTCCTTCTGCAAATGTAGCCATACTTTGTCGCCCACCTGGAAGTGGTGTGGCACCCGGTGTTGATCATGGCGCTGCTTGTACTTCGCATTGGCTCTGTCCAATATATCATGAACGTGTTGGCGGATGTGTTGAATGCGCTCGATGAAGCTACTTGCTTTGTCAACTTCAGACTGGACATGAGCTGAATCGGCCTGAGCAGCTGCAAACGGCATGGCTATGTCAATGGGACATAGTGGTTGGAATCCCAAGCCCACCTGAAAGGGGCTATGGCCAATTGAGCTGTGGAGAGCCCGGTTATAACTGTGTTGTACATAGGGGAGGCTCTCGTCCCATGTGCGTGGATGCTTTGAGTTGTACATGCGCAGAATGTGTACAATCATTCTGTTGACGACCTCTGTCTGGCCATCTGTTTGGGGATGGAAGGCTGTGGACTTGGTGAGCTTGGTATCCAACATCGACCAGAGGCTGGACCAAAATGTGCTGAGGAACCTGCTATCCCGATCTGATATGATAGACTGTGGGATCCCAAAGTGCACCCACACTCGTTCAAAGAAGAGTTTAGCAGTGGCTTCTGCTGTGATATTCTTCTTGCAAGCCGCCATAATGGCCATCTTCGAGAATCTGTCGACGACCACGAAAACACAGTCATTTCCCTGCTTAGTAGAAGGCAGGCCCGACATGTAATCCATGGAGATGGATTCCCAAGGTCGACTAGGGGTAGGTAGAGGAGTATATAGGCCTTGCTTCTTGATGGTCGGTTTGGCAATGGCACAAGTAGTGTAGGATCTGATGTGCTTCTCGACATTCTTTCGAAGGTTCGGCCAATAGAAATACTTCTGCAGGATTGCTACTGTTTTCTCTACCCCGAAATGCCCAGTGACTCGACTGCAGTGTGCTTCCCATATCATCTTGGCACGCCCGCTTGAAGGAACACAAAGGTTTCCCATGTGACATAAAAGTGCATCTTGGAGGTGAAAATTTGGAACTTGCGTACCCCCCAAGAGTGCCTTGTAAGTGTGGCCGAATTCTGGGTCACTCTCATAGAGAAGCGGCCAATCAGAAGTCTCGTGCCAAGGGAAAATGAGGTAAAATGAAGTGAAGGAAAGAACAATTTTGAGGCTCAACAGTCGGTTTGGCAATGGCACAAGCAGTGCAGGATCTGATGTGCTTCTCGACATCCTTTCGAAGGTTCGGCCAATAGAAATACTTCTACAGGATTGTTATTGTTTTCTCGACCCCAAAATGCCTAGCGACTCGACTGTAGTGTGCTTCCCATATCATCTTGGCACGCTCGCTTGAAGGAACACAAAGATGTCCCAGGTGACATAACAGTGCATCTTGGAGGTGAAAATTTGGAACTTGCATACCCCCCAAGAGTGCCTTGTAAGTGTGGCCGAATTTTGGGTCACTCTCATAGATAAGTGGCCAATCAGAAGTCTCATGCCCACAAGAGTTGAGCACGGTGGTGAGGGCCACGATCGGTGGTCGCCTGAGCCAGTCTGCAACATTATTGGTGCTACCTTTCTTGTACTTGATGTTCAAATGAACTGTTGCAGATATGTGGACCACTTCTGATGGCGATCATTCTGCAACTTCCCTTGTGTCTGTATGAACTGCAGGGGCCGGTGGTCGGTGTGGATGATTGTTTCCTTCCCCAAAATGTAATGCTTCCATTGTCGACAAGCTTGCACAATGGAATACATTTCTTTGTCATAAGTGGGATACTTGCGAACTATGTCAGACAATGTCTCACTATGATATGCCACTGGATGTCCCTGTTGAGTAATCACTACCCCAATAGCATAGTCAGAGGCATCTGTCTCGATCTCAAATGGTTGTTGCAAGTCTGGTAAAGTGAGCACTGGAGTGGAACAGAGGAGATTTTTCAATTCTGTGAACACCTTTTGTTGAGGTTCTGACCAAAATATTTTTTCTCTCCCTCCTCCCTTGGTGACTTGACTCAAGGTCCAAGTGACATGAGAGAATCCCAACACGAACCTCCAGTAGAAATTAGCAAGACCCAGAAAGTTGTGAAGCTCTATTATAGTAGTTGGGGCTGGCCAATCCCGAATGACTTGGATCTTGGCTGGATCCACATGCACCCACCTTTCATCAATAATGTATCCCAGATATTGAACCTGGGTCATGACAAAAGTGCATTTCTCCAGATTGGCACACAACTTGTGTTGCCGTAGTGTTTGGAGGACTTGTCGGATGTGGTGAAGTTGCTCTTCCCAAGTCTGGCTGAAGATAAGAATGTCGTCCAAGTACACCACTACAAATGAGTTGGTGAATGGACGCAAGATGTCATCCATCATCCTCATGAAGGTTCCAGGAGCATTTTTTAATCCGAAAGGCATGACCAGCCATTCGAAAAGGCCTTCCTTAGCTTTGAAGGCAGTCTTCCACACATCGGAGGGTTCAATCGGTACCTGGTGATACCCCGACTTCAAGTCAATCTTGCTGAAATATTTTTCACCTTTGAGTTGTTCTAGAAGGTGATTAATCCAAGGGATCGGGTACTTATTCCAGACAGTGATCTTGTTCAATGCCCGATAGTCAATACAGAGTCTCCACGTCCCATCCTTCTTATGTACCAACAAGATCGAGCTCACCTTTCTGCAGCAGCTCCTGAATCTGCCTCTTGATTTCATTGTTCTCCAGAACAGAGCGCCAATAGATTGGTCCATTGGGTAGCGGCGCACCTAGGGTCAGATCAATCGGGTGCTTGACCTTATAGTGCAGAGGAACCCATGTGGGTGAGGTGAAGATGTCCCCGTACTCCTACACAACCTTATCCATTGTTGTTGTCGTGTAGAGGAGCCTTGTCTGGAGGTTGTGGCCACAGTATTCTTCTTGCCCTAGGGGCAGATCATCAGGAAAATGAATTTCCTGGTTTGGGAAATGAGCTTACTGCATTGTTTTGCAGTAACCAAAGTGATAGCGGTAGGAGGTGGTACCTCTGGTATCCTGTACAACTTATTTCCCAAAGTAACAATAACATCGCAAGGCCGAGACTCATACACAGCATGACTCTTCCACAAGTATGGTTGTCCTAATAATACATTAGAAACATCAATAGGAGAAATGTCACATAATACCTCATCCATGAAGGGCTTGATGATATAGGGAAGGCGGCACTACTGGTTGACGCAGAGATATCGTCCTTGGTGAAGCCACCCGATGGTGTATGGATGTGGGTGAGCTGTAGTTGGCAAGCCTAACCGCTTCATGGCATCTGCTAAAATGAGGTTCTTTTGGCTCCCATTGTCGACAATGAACTATACAAGGGATCTCTTTACCCACATCTAGGAGTGGAAGAGACGTTCCTCCTCCTATGGATCTTCTCGTTCCTCCTTCTGGCTCTTTGTAGTCGCAACAGCGGTGTTGGGATCTGCATCAATAATATGTTTCCATTTTTCATTCCCCTTTTTAGGTTCTTGTTCGGAGTCGGAGCATGCATCTGAATCAGAAGCCCTCATCTCGGCCACTAGCGACTGCTTGGCCCTACACTCACTTGTGTTGTGAGTGGAGCTCTTATGGAACTCACACCACTTTCCCGTGTCCTTCTTTGGCTTTGCGGTGTTGTTATTTTCTTGTGGCTTCGACGGGTTGTCTTTAGCCACCATGCCTTGGCTCTATCCTTTTTTCTGCAGTTTGGAAGCACCTTTCCCTTGCTTTTGATTCGCAGATCCAAAGTCTCGCTTCTTCCGTTTGAATTTCGGCTCAATCTTGGCAGCATACCGGTATGTCATACCAAGCGAGGAGATGTTGAGCAACTCCATTTCCTCCTGAATTTATCTGTGCAGACAGAAGCGATACTTTAGCACCAGATGTTTCTCTGAATCTTTGATACCCAACTTTGTGCGCAGGGTATGGAACAGATTCATCAGCTCATGCACACGTTGATCCCGTTGTTGTCACAGCGTGGTCCATTGTATGTACTTGTCCTCATAGATCCCCATGGGATATTACTGTTCCTTGATGGCGTCTCGGAAATAATTCCAAGTTGGTACGGCCGAGAACAAAGAGGGTTCTGTTTGGTCCTTGTTCTCACAGTAGGTTTCCCACCAGTCCTTAACATGGGGGGTAGCTTTGAGGAGTATAAAAATAATCTTCTCCCGGTCTGAAAAGTCATGAACAGAGAAATATACTTCTAATAGATTCAACCATCTATCTATGACATCTATGTCTATTTGACCCTCAAATATGGGAATGTCAAAATTTACTTGTACCTTAAAAGGAGTCGTGCCTCGAGAGTGGGTGCTGGATGCAGATGCGCTGCCGGTGGGCAGCCGTTGAAGGATCTGAGCAAAGTTATCCATCATCGCGTTCCTTTGGTTTTCGAGGGCCTCCTCGAGCAATATTTTGATAGGATCTCCTACTCCCTCATATTTCTTTTCATCCCCCATGGGTGTCCATCGAGGTTTGTGAGGCTAATCTTGCAAATGTTCCACTAGATCAAGCCCTAGCTACTTATACCTCGACCACGTTTGGGACATGCAAAGAAGGATCGAGAAAAAGAAAACTGCTCTGATACCGTTGATCCAGATTTATGTAGGAATGCAAAAAAATAAAAATATAACCATAAATATAGAGATGCAGCGGAAATAGCACTTCATTTCATTAATATCAAAGAACCGAAATTTGCTTACAGACAGAATGGAAATAGAACTAGCTATGGCACTGGTAGCTATCTCTGAGAAGAGATGTGGCGGCTATAGGCCTCTGAACTGAGTTACAGTGAGGCTCAAGGACCTATTTATTATTGAGAAACAATGGAGAACTCTAAACATCCAAAAACCTAACCCTAGGAGATGAAGCATCAAAACTATGGGCCCCGTTTGGGTAAATTGGTGTTTCAACTTCCCAGGGACGTAACTTTGGCATACTATATCTGTTTGATGCACATGGTACATCATTAGAAAGATCTATCTGAGGACTAAAACTTTCGCCATGGATATCCATTTTGGAACGTAATGATATTCGTTGGAGTCGCGATGCCCAAAAAACATCATTTAGGGCCTCAAAACGGCTCTGGAAGTTCAAGACCCGAAAAATTGCTAAAAAATAGTAAGTTGTGCCGAAACTGAAAAAACGAAAGAGGAAATGGTGGGGCCCCAAGTGGAATAGGCAGGTGGCCACCAATATCCACCTGGATCATTCCTCCCCCCTTAGGAAGCAATGGTCCCCATTGCGTTGAGTTCATCCATGAGATGATGAAACTTCTGCTGAACTTGGTCCCTGGTGAACCACTTGCCTTTGTGTAGGAGTTGGCCAGCTTTGACAACCCAATATAGTTGGATGTTCTGTTAGTGAGTGCTCTTTATTTTCATGTCCCTGATACAATCTGTGGTGGCCTGTTCCATGTAGTCTGGGTTTAACTCTGTTGGTGTGAGTTGTTCTGCAATGTCTGAGGTGTCCAGTAGAGGTGGGAAGTAAGGACAAAGGCGATCCACATTTAAGACTGGGTGCAAACCAAGGAATGGTGGAATACTGAGCTCAAACGAATTTTTCCCTACAGCCTTGGTGACGGTGTACGGCCTGTATCAGAGCTGGCGAAGCTTGCAGTGGGGTCCAGTGAGGCGCTTCTTCTGCAAATGTAACCATACTTTGTCGCCCACCTGGAAGTTGTGTGGCACCCAGTGTTGATCATGGTGTTGCTTGTACTTGGCATTGGCTCTGTCCAATATATCATGAACCTACTCGCAGATGTGTTGAATGTGCTCGATGAAGCTACTTTCTTTGTCAACTTCAAACTGGACATGAGTTGAATCGGCCTGAGCAACTACAAATGGTATGGCTACGTCAATAGGACATAGTGGCTGGAATCCCAAGCCCACCTGAAAGGGGCTATGGCCGATTGAACTGTGGAGAGCCCGATTATAACTATGTTGTACATATGGGAGGCTCTCGTTCCATGTGCGTGGATGCTTTGAATTGTACATGTGCAGAATGTGTACAAGCATTCTGTTGACGACCTCTGTCTGGCCATTTGTTTGGGGATGGAAAGCTATGGACTTGGTGAGATTGGTATCCAACATTGACTAGAGGCTGGATCAAAATGTGCTGAGGAACCTACTATCCCGATCCAATATGATAGACTTTGGGATCCCAAAGTGCACCCACAATCATTCAAAGAAGAGTTTAGCAGTGGCTTCTGCTGTGATATTCTTCTTGCAGACCGCCATGATGGCCATCTTCGAGAATCTGTCGATGACCACGAAAACATAGTCGTTTCCCTGCTTAGTAGAAGGCAGGCCCGACATGTAATCCATGGAGATGGATTCCCAAGGTCGACTAGGGGTAGGTAGCAGAGTATATACGCCTTGCTTCTTGATGGTTGGTTTGGCAATGGCACAAGCAGTGCAGGATCTGATGTGCTTCTCGACATGCTTTCGAAGGTTCAGCCAATAGAAATACTTCTGCAGGATTACTACTATTTTCTCGACCCTGAAATGCCCAACGACTCGATTGTAGTGTGATTCCCATATCATCTTGGCATGCTCGCTTGAAGGAACATAAAGGATTCCCAGGTGACATAATAGTGCATCTTGGAGGTGAAAATTTGGAACTTGCGTACCCCCCAAGAGTGCCTTGTAAGTGTTGCCAAATTCTTGGTCACTCTCATAGAGAATCGGCCAATCAGAAGTCTCATGCCTACAAGAGTTGAGCATGGTGTTGAGCGCCATGATCGGTGGTCGGCTGAGGCAATCTGCAACATTATTGGTGCTACCCTTCTTGTACTTGATGTTCAAATGAAATTGTTGTAGATATGTGGACCACTTCTCATGGCGATCATTCTACAACTTCCCGTGTGTCTGTATGAATTGTAGGGGCCGGTGGTCTGTGTGGATGATTGTTTCCTTCCACAAAATGTAATGCTTCCATTTTTGACAAGCTTGCACAATGGAATACATTTCTTTTTCATAAGTGGGATACTTGCGAACTGTGTCAGACAATGTCTCACTGTGATATGCCACTGGATGTCCCTGTTGAGTAATAACTTCCCCAATAGCATAGTCAGAGGCATCTGTCTCGATCTCAAATGTCTGTTGCAAGTCTGTTAAAGTGAGCACTGGGGAAGAACAGAGGCGATTTTTCAATTCTGTGAATGCCTTCTATTGAGGTTCTGACCAAAAGAATTTTGCTCTCACTCCTCCCTTGGTGACTTGTCTCAAGGGCCAAGTGATATGAGAAAATCCCAACACGAACCTCCGGTAGAAATTAGCAAGACCCAGAAAGCTACGAAGCTCTTTTATAGTAGTCGGGGCTAGCCAATCCCGAATGACTTGGATCTTCGTTGGATCCACATGCACCCCCCTTTCATCAATAATGTATCCCAGATATTGAACCTGGGTCATGCCAAAAGTGCATTTCTCCAGATTGGCACACAACTTGTGTTGCTGCAGTGTTTGGAGGACTTGTCGGATGTGGTGAAGGTGCTCTTCCCAAGTCTGGCTGAAGATAATAATGTCATCCAAGTACACCACTACAAATGAGTTGGTGAATGGCCGCAAGATGTCCTCCATCATCCTCATGAAGGTTGCGGGAGCATTCGTCAACCTGAAAGGCATGACCAGCCATTCGAAAAGGCCTTCCTTGGCTTTGAAGGCAGTCTTCCACACATCGGAGGGTTCAATCGGTACCTGGTGATACCCTGACTTCAAGTCAATCTTGCTGAAATATTTTTCACCTTTGAGTTGGTCCAGAAGGTCATCAATCCATGGGATCGCGTACCTATTCCAGACAGTGATCTTATTCAGCACCCGATAGTCAATACAGAGTCTCCACGTCCCATCCTTCTTCTGTACCAACATGATCGGGCTCCCACAGGGCGATGAACTTGGTCGGATGTGACCTTTCTGCAGCAGCTCCTGAATCTGCCTCTTGATTTCATCGTTCTCCAGAATAGAGCGCCAATAGATCGTTCCATTGTGTAGCGGTGCACTTGGGGTCAGATCAATCGGGTGCTTGACCTGACAGTGCAGAGGAACCCTTGTGGGTGAGGTGAAGATGTCCCCGTACTCCTCCAAAACCTTATCCATTTGTTGTTTTCGTGCAGAGGAGCCTTGTCTGGAGGTCATGGCCACAGTATTATTCTTGCCCTGCGGGCGGATCATCAGGGAAACAAATTTCCTCGTTTGGGAAATGAACCTACTGCATTTTTTTGCAGTAACCAAAGAGATAGCGGCAGGAGGTGGTACCTCTAGTATCCTATACAACTTATTTCCCAAAGTAACAATAATAGTGCGAGGCTGAGACTCATACACAGCATGACACTTCAACAAGTATCGTTTTCCTAATAATACATCAGAAACATCAATAGGTGCAACGTCACATAATACCTCATCCGTGAAGGGCTTGATATTATAGGGAAGGCGGCACTACTGGTTGACACGGAGATCTCGTCCTCGGTGAAGCCATCGAATGGTGTATGGATGTGGGCGAGCTGTGGTTGGAAAGCCCAACTGCTTCACGGCATCTGCTGAAATGAGGTTCTTTTGGCTCCCATTGTCAACAATGAACTGTACGGGGGAGCCCTTTACCCACATCTCAGAGTGGAAGAGATGTTCCTCCTCCTATGGATCTTCCGGTTCCTCCTTCTGGCTCTTTGTAGTGGAAACAGTGGTGTTGGGCTCCACATCAATAATATGTTTCCTTTTTTCATTCCCCTTTTCAGGTTCTTGTTCGTAGTCGGAGCATGCATCTGACTCAGAAGCCCTCATCTCGGCCACTAGCTACTGCTTGGCGCGACACTCAC
Organism: Pinus albicaulis; assembly: GCA_034641835.2. Taxonomy (NCBI): domain Eukaryota; kingdom Viridiplantae; phylum Streptophyta; class Pinopsida; order Pinales; family Pinaceae; genus Pinus; species Pinus albicaulis. Next base: position 46,950 of record JAXQQM020068839.1, on the reverse strand, counting down.
TTATGTTGTGAGTGGAGCTCTCATGGAACTCACACCACTTTCCCGTGTCCTTCTTTGGCTTTGCGGTGCTGTTCTTTTCTTGTGGCTTTGACAGGTTGTCTTTAGCCACCATGCCTTGGCTCTGTCCTTTGTTCTATGGTTTGGAAGCACCTTTCCCTTGCTTTTGATTCGTAGATCCAAAGTATCGCTTCTTCTGTTTGAATTTTTGCTCAATCTTGGTAGCATATCGGTATGCTATACCAAGCGAGGAGATGTCGAGGAACTCCATTTCCTCCTGAATGTATCTGTGCAGACAGCTGTGATACTTTAGCACCAGATGTTTATCTGAATCTTTGATACCCAACTTTGTGCGCAGGGTATGGAACAGATTCATTAGCTCATGCACATCTTGATCCCTTTGTTGTCGCAGCGTGATCCATTGTATGTACTTGTCCTCATAGCTCCCCATGGGATAGTACTGTTCCTTGACGACATCTCGGAAATAATTCCAAGTTGGTATGGCCAAGAACAAAGAGGGTTTTGTCTGGTCCTTGTTCTCATAGTAGGTTTCCCACCAGTCCTTAACATGGGGGGTAGCTTTTAGGAGTTCAAAAATAATCTTCCCCTGGTCTGAAAAGTCATGAACAGAGAAATATCCTTCTAAAAGATTCAACCATCTATCTACGACATCTGCATCTATTTGACCCTCAAATATAGGAATGTCAAAATTTACTTGTACCTTAAAAGGAGTCGCACCTCCAGAGTGGATGCTGGATGCAGATGCGCCACCAATGGGCAGTCATTGAAGGATCTGAGCAAAGTTATCCATCATCGCGTTCCTTTTTTTTTCGCGGGCCTCCTCGAGCAATATTTTGATAGGATATCCTACTCCCTCATCTTTCTTTTCATCCCCCATGGGTGTCCGTCGAGGTTTGTGAGGCTGATCTTGCAAATTTTCCACCAGATCAAGCCCTAGCTCCTTATACCTCGACCTTGTTGGGGACATGCAAAGAAGGATCGAGAAAAAGCAGACCGCTCTGATACCATTGATCTGGATTTATGCAGGAATGCAACAGAATAAACATATAACCATAAATATAGAGATGCAGCGGAAATAACACTTCATTTCATTAATATCAAAGAACTCAAATTTGCTTACAGACAGAATGGAAATAGAACTAGCTAGGGTGCTGGTAGCTATCTCTGAGAAGAGATGTGGCGGCTACAGGCCTCAGAATTGAGTTACAGTGAGGCTTGAGGGCCTATTTATTATTTAGAAACAATGTAGAACTATAAACATCCAAAAACCTAACCCTAGGAGATGAAGCGCCAAAACTATGGGCTCCGTTTGGGTAAATTGGTGTTTCAACTTCCCAGGGACGTAACTTTTGCATACTATCTCCATTTGACGCACATGGTAAATCATTAGAAATATATATCTGAGGACTACGACTTTCTCCATGAATATCCATTCCGGAACGGAAAGATATTCGTTGGAGGCGCAATGCCCAAAAAACGTCGTTTAGGGCCTCAAAACGGCTCCAGAAGTTCAGGACCCGAAAAACTGCTAAAAATAGTAAGTTGTGCCGAAACTGAAAAAATGAAAGAGGAAATGGTGGGGCCCCAAGTGGAATAGGTGGGTGGCCACTAATATCCACCTGGATCATTCCTCCCCCCTTAGGAAGCAATGGTCCCCATTGCGTTGAGTTCATCCATGAGATGAGGAAACTTCTGCTAAACTTGGTCCCTGGTGAACCACTTTCCTTGGTGCAGGAGTTGGCCAGCTTTGAAAACTCGATACAGTTGGATGTTCTGTTGGTGAGTGCTCTTTATTTTCATGTCCCTGATATAATCTGTGGTGGCCTGTTCCATGCAGTCTGGGTTTAACTCTATTGGTGTGAGTTGTTCTCCAATGTCTGAGGTGTCCAGTAGAGGTGGGAAGTAAGGACGAAGGCAATCCAGATTGAAGACTAGGTGCAGACCAAGGAATGGTGGAATACTGAGCTCGAAGGAATTTTTCCCTACAGCCTTGGTGATGGTGTACAACCCGTATCGGAGTTGGTGAAGCTTGCGGTGGGGTCCAGTGAGGCGCTCCTTCTGCAAATGTAGCCATACTTTGTCGCCCGCCTGGAAGTTGTGTGGCACCCGGTGTTGATCATGGCGTTGCTTGTACTTGGCATTGGCTCTATCCAATATATCATGAAACTGCTGGTGGATGTGTTGAATGCGCTCGATGAAGCTACTTGCTTTGTCAACTTTAGACTGGACATGAGCTGAATCGGCCTGAGCAGTTGCAAATAGAGGGCTACGTCAATAGGACATAGTGGCTTGAATCCCAAGCCCACCTGAAAGGGGCTGTTAGCCCCCCTATGAAATTCTTGACAAGAAATTTGGGGGCTGAACTATTTTGGAGCCTTCAAGGAATGTCTTTCCCCTGAAAACTCATCCTCCTTGAAGTCTCTATATGCTGCTCCTAACATATAGCCCCTCTGCTGATTCATTTCTCAAAAGGCCCATTTTTACCCCTATATCCTGCAAATTTCCCCATCCCAACCTCTGTTTTCCCTTTGTCAAAATTCTCCTTTAATCTCCCCATTATCTCCTTAAAATTCCCCTAAAATCCTACCTCAACCCCACCATCACCTCTTTATTTCTCCAAATTTCCATTTCACCCCTTTTTCGTTACCTGCCTTGGGCCTAAAATTGCATTCAAAATGAGTTAAAATGATGAAATTTATGAGTTTGGGCCTTAGTCCCTTTCCCCATTAGCCCCCGCACCTTCCTCTCTCATAAGACCCAGCGCCGCGACCAACGACAAATCCGCTAGGTGCTTAGCCCCTCCAAACCTTTCTCCACGCGAAAAATCATCAAAAAACCTTTACAAACATGCATTTGGGGGTTTTAATATATTTGGTTTGATCGATGAAGCTCCGTCATCCATTAAAATCTGATCCAACGGCGCGGAGCTCACCCGAAGCAGTGGTCCCCACCCCGCCTGTGCAGTTTCAGAAGACCAGTGGTTTCATTCCACACCACCCATCCATAGCCGACGGTATTTCCCGCGGACCCAGCGATTCCATACGCTGGGTGACGCGTGTTCGAGCGCACTATTTTGAAAACCGCCATTTCACGCATTAATGTTCTGACGAAAGCCGGGTAGCGGAATTGCTGCGAACCGTCCGATCTGGAGGACCCCATCTAACGATTGTGATTCAAAGAAGTTGCACCCCCGATAACCTACCTCCTCCGTATTCTTGGTCCTTCGTCCGCCGCCCTCCACCGTCGATCTCCACTATAATCGACGGTTATGATCTGTCCCTCCATCGTTGACCGCTCTATTGTCCCCGGGCCCCCACCTCATCCGTCCACCGGCTGTCCGTCTACCACGTCACCCCACGTGCATGTTCCGTACCCTTCAAACATTTCGTCGCATATAATGTCCCATTCTCGCAGTTTTTAATAATTTTCATGCATTTTCACTCTGCTGGTCGTCAAACCTCCACTAGAGAAAATTTTCATTGTTTCCTCTGTAGTTTCTTCCGCCATGTCAGCAAATGCGTCCGTTTCATCCACCCATGTCACCCGTCACCCTCGTCCATGGATTTCTTCACTGTTTTTCTGTTCTTGCAGGGATATAAAGAAAAAATGGCCACCATGATAAACTCCTTTGTTGCCCAGACAACTAGATCCGAGGAAGATCATCCGCAACGGCTGGATTTATGAATGAAGGCCTGGGAAGGTAGAGACAAGATGTTCATTAAAGGAACAGAGTGCGAACTCTACAGCAAATCTCCCATCACCATTAAAACCCGAGCTACCCTGTCAGAAGAAAATGGAGCGGCAGAATGTTTCAGCGTAGAGAAAAAGGAAGATTAAGGCACAATAATGGAGATCTTGAGCCTTAATCGGTGTTTAAGAGGCAAAGCATCAGTTCACAGACCCCGAGGATCGATCAAAGGATCCTGAGTGCAGGCAAAAGGTAATATCAGGGTTTTTCGTCAGCAGAATGTTTTTCTATATCAGGTACCGGGCACCCATACTGTCTTATTTACACACCGTGTCCCTGAAAATATTTCCACCAGACAGCTGTTCAAAACCACCGGAGCATTTATGTGACAGGCCTTTCAGTAGTTTATTTTATTTCTGTTCAAGACACCAGGAGTGCTTCAGCCAAAAAATGTCAAGATCATATCTGGAGAAAATCATTCTTTCCCAAGGGAGGTGACAGAGATTAAATATACAGCATGTCAAACAGGATGGGTTTCGGCCCTGCATTCATTGTTTTGTTTAAAGATACATTTAATGTTCACCTACTCCTTCAGTCGATCTTAGGCTCACCCTTTTCTATAAAGAACAGAAGGAAACATTGTAATGGTTGTTGATGAGAAATCAGTGGAATGCAAGCATTGTTCCTATTTGAGACAAGTTCTCTGTGTATATTGTAAGATAGACTGAGATTAGATATATTCAGACTGAATGTTCAATCTATGGGCTATGATGTACCTAATTGGTGTTGTTTTTAATATGACAAGCATGTTTATTTGGATCCTAATCTAAAGCAGCTGGTGATGTTTCCTCTTTCTCTGTATTTGTGATTGACTTGCTCTTATGTTATGTTCCATTTCATTTCATCTCTACTGGTAGGCAACAGAAGTATAATATAGGATTCACCCTTGATAGGTGCCCTATGTTTCCTGCTCTCCCTACCTCAATGTTTTCTGCTTATATGTGTATCTGAATGTTGATTTCAATCGATTTAACCAGTGTAGTGGATGATATTTCCTGCTCTCTGATGTATGAATTAATGAAATCTGTGTTTAGATGTTCTTGGTAGGATTTAGTTGAATGTGTTGAGAACCTGGGAGGTCTAGAATTATGTATCTGCCTCACTAGGAGCTTTCCATCCCAATTAAACCTTTCCAAGATCCCTTGTTTTACCCCTAATTATGTCCAAGCAGGCCTGGAGTTAAATGACCTCTGTTCTGATCTATAGACAGAGTTGGTTGGTTCTCCTCTTTCATTTTCAATCCTTTGTGTCCCATTCCGAATATCTCCTTCAAGATCCAAATTCTCTAGATGACTAGCCCAACTGAAAGCTTGCACATTGATTACAAATAAATCCTTTCTTGACTCCATAGCCCAATGGCTTTGATGTTCTCTGAGTTATCTGTCTCTGCCTAAGCTTCCTCTTTACTCATCCTTGTCACATATTGGTCCTTCTTTTCCTAATTCCCTCCAACCAAACACAAACAATCACACAAAAAACCATGAGCCTATAACTAGCCTAAAATCACAACTTAGAGCTTCAAAGTTAAACCTTTGACTACCATAGAGATATCCTTCTCTAGACCTAGGAGGGCTAGATCCTAAGGTCTGAAAGTGGTTCTATGTTGTATCATATTTTGGTCTCTGTCAACCTGTCCAAAACATGAGAACCCAAACATAATGGTGACTCCGCTGGGGAATTCCGAGTACATTTCACCTTAAACATTCGTAAAAACCTTAGAAACTTTGAACTCTGGTTAGGTTGACAGTAATTCACCCCATTTCTTGAATCAACCTCCATTATTGAATATCCACCATACTCTTAGACAGAGCCTGGAAAGGGCCAGGTAGCCTCCAGATCTCATCCTCTTTTCAGAGGTGACATATCTGGTAAATGCCCTCACAGTCAATCTCTGGTTGGAGCTTGTTGATTCCGAGGAGATTCCTGAAAGGTGATAGTGCCTGAGCACTGTGGTGGACATTTTATCCCCTAGAAACATCCTAAGCCCTCCACCTGGCGACTCCATTGTTCCTAAACATTAAAAGACTCCACTGTTGATCAGTAGGCCTGCTGATTATCTTGGTTTCACAATCAGACTCCATTGGGAGGCTAGCTCTTGAGACAACATAAACCACAGTAGAAGTGACAAATAGGGTTAAGCTGCTTGGCTTACAAACAACATTCTGGCTTTCAGAACCATCCACACAAGAGCTTATCCAAACCCTGATCCACCGGAAATAGTTGAAAATCCAGAGAGTATCCTCAGAGGAACTCCTACATCTAAAATACCAACCATTTCTAGCCACATTCTTAGAGCTAATTCTACACCAGAAAACCTAACAGCTCTAGCACATTTCCTCCCTAACCTAGACCTTCAAAACAGATTACCTAGAACTAGGTCATTCAGTGTTTCAGACCAGCCAGACACTAGGGACAGTGAAACCCCTCCTTCCACACCACCTAATTTTCACTTCCTTCAAAACTTGGGGCTCCCTCACCCTATATCTACTCAACAGAATTCTGCTGGTCCAAACATCCATGTCATCCAAATACCAGCTGCTCAAGCTAACCCTATACCCCATCAGAACATCATCATGGCAACCTGGTATGCACCTTTGCTTTTACCTCAACCCTTATTACCCTTGCCCAATGATTATCAATCAAAAATCCCACACTTCACTGCTAAAGAGTCCATAAAAACTCAGCAACATGTAGATAAAATGGAGGACTCTTTTGATTATATGGAAATTGATGATGAAACAATCAAAATGAGGATCTTTGCCCAAAGCTTAGGGGGTGAGGTGAAGAAATGGTTTAAAGGATTGCCTCCTGGCAGCATTCAAGATCTCCCTGCATTATACCAGACATTCATAAACAAGTGGGAGGTTAGGACAAACCCTCGCCAGCTCCTAGCAGAATACATGTCTCTTAAGAGGAATGTAGGAGAGAGTGTCCATGACTACACCACTAGATTCAACAACATTTATAATGCTCTCCCTCCACACATGAAACCTCCACAAGGTATGGCCCTAGCAAAGTATCCTGATGGATTTGATGCTGACCTAGCCTATGAGCTTAGAGATAAAGAGTATACCACACTGGAAGACATGCAAAAAGGAGCCATAACCATAGAAGCAAACTTAATGGAAAAAAGGGCAAGATTAAAAGCTGAAAAGAGGGTAACATATAGGGATGACAATGTAGCTTCCACATCTGATCCCAAATATGAGAGACTTTCAAAAAATGTGGAAGAACTTCAACAAATGATAAAGAGGATGGTTGTCCAAAACAGAAACCAAAACCAGAACCAAAACATTAGAAGAAACAATGTTGCCCCCAATAGACAAAGAGAGTCAGATCAGCAAATCATTCCCCCATTTCAAGAAAAATTGTTAGATGAAGACGAGGGAATCGTTGAAGAGTCTGAAGGGAATACAATAAACATGTTCGAAGCAGAGGACTCAATCCTAAATTATGATTCAGAAGAAGACCGACCCTCCACCACGGGTTGTGATGAGGAGTGGTTTGAATCTGAGGATTATAGATTAGGATTTTAAAATGCCATGTTGCAAGTCAAGGAACAATATGAAATTAGGAGCAAGAAAAGCCAAGATACTCCCAAAACAAAGACTCCTGAGGTAACCATCAAGAAAATACCTGATAAATCTTCTAAAGCAACCTCTATAAATAATAAAACAGCAGCTGAAAGCTCTGGTAAGCATAAAGAGAAGGACAACCAGGACACCGAAAAACAAAGCTAACCAACCAGCAGTACTAGCACTTCAGTTAGTACTCCTGATACAATTTTTCCAAACCTTGTACATAGTGAGAAATCACAAGCTAACTCAGCTACCAAGGCAGCAAATAAAACAGAGTCAAGTGTTTCGAAGACGCAGTCCACTTTCAATTTAGAGAGTGAACTTGCAAAAATCAAAATTTTTGTACCATTATCTGAGCTGGCCACTCAGGATGTATATAAAATCCAAATTTTGAAAGCATTGAACCTAGGGGAAATGAATGATTCTGTAAATATGAATGATGATCAACCAGCCCTACTCTTTGGTCCCAAGATTGAGGGAAAATTTCAGGAAGGGGTAGTTCCACCTTTTTATATCAGTCTCAACGTTCATGACAAAATACTCCACAATGCCATGCATGACTCTGGTGCATCACACAACTTAATGCCCAAGGTAGTGATGGAGAGGCTAGGCATAGAAATCACCAGACCCTACAAATACTTATATTCATTTGACTCTAGTAGAGTAAAATGCCTAGGCCTCATCAAAAACTTATGTGTAAGTCTGACCCAGATTCCTGCTAAATGTATGGTCATGGATGTTGTGGTGGCAGATGTGCCACCAAAGTATGGCATGTTATTTTCAAGATCATGGGGAGCCAAACTGCAAGGAACAATGCAAATGGATGGCGCATATGCCACTATCACTATATTTGGCCAACTTAGAAGACTGTATAGAGAGTCTCAGATGAAATTCTTAGTCAGTAGCACCGAGAAACCTGAAAACTCACCATTATACTTTGTACATACAGATCTAGACTCTTTTATCCTCTACAATGACCAATCCGTAGAAGAGCCAAGATCAGATAATGGAAATACAAACATACAGCCCATGGATTTGAACATAATGGCTACTCTGGAAGAATACGATGAAGAAGACCATGGGAAAACTGCTGAAAAAATAACTCTGAATGAAACAGAAACCGAACAAAAACAACAAGCTAGCCACCTCCCTGATCTCCATGCCCATAATGAATCACGAAATTACCCCCCTCCTAGCACAAACCTCACAACTCAACATAATGACGAATCCGGCCGTAGGGGAGGAGATGAAGACGAAGTAAACAACGAACCCCTATGGGAAATGGACTTTGATGGATCCTGTACTAGGCAGAGTGCTGGAGCAGGAGTGTGGCTGCGTAACACTAAAAATGATCATGCAGAGAGCCACGTTGTCAATCTGCATTTCAAATGCACGAATAACATTGCAGAATATGAGGCTCTAATCTTGGGCTTAAATCTGTTGAAAAAATTAGGAGCCCGTAGGATAGCTGTGAGAGGAGACTCAGAGTTAGTGATCAAACAGGTGAATGGTGAGTATTCAGCAAAACACCCCAGGCTTAGGGCATACAGGAATGATACTCTAGATTTGCTAAAAACATTTGTTGAATATGAATTAGTGTTCATTCCTAGGGGGGAAAACGCAATAGCAAATGGATTAGCTTGCCTAGCTAGCTTGTATCCTAAGACCCCAATTGACCAACAGATTATCATTCAGACCAAATTCAGGCCTGCAGTGCCAGACAATGAAAAATATTGGCAGGTTTTTGAAGGAGACAAACAGATTGAGGATTTCCTGATAGGCAGAAATGAGTTTGAATTTTCTGATTCAGACTCCAAATCTGAAAGCTTCTGCCTGGATGAAAATTCCTCAGGTGAGGAAGAGACACCCTGTAACATAGAAATAAATTTTTTTTCTGAGCAAACTGGAAATCCAACCGAAAACAGTGAAAACGCTGAAAATGAAGAGGTCTAAGTGCTGCCGGCCAAAGACAAGAATATACCCAGAGGCATGGCACCCTTAGAGGACCTCTTCGATTTCGATGATGTAGCAAAGAAACCCACAATAGAACATGCAGAATCAGATATAGAAGAATGCAACATAGGCACTGAAGACAGACCCAAAATGATAAAACTGGCTAAGTCTATACCTGCAAACATGAAGAAGAATTACATTGACCTTTTAAGGGAATTCATTGATGTGTTTGCATGGAGCTACGAAGACTTAAAGGCCTATGACACCAACATCATACAACATAAGATACCACTAAAGGAAAATCAGAAGCCTTTCAGACAGAAACTTCGAAGAATCAATCCAAAACAATTGCCTGCAGTAGAGAAAGAGATCAAAAAGATGTATGATGCAGGCATAATAGTCCCGGTAAGGTTTTCTGATTGGGTGTCAAACTTAGTGGCTGTAAGGAAGAAAACAGGGGAGATCAGACTATGCATAGACTTCAGAAACCTGAATAGAGCCTCTATGAAAGACAACTACCCTTTGCCTAGAATGGAACATATCCTACAGAAGGTAGTAGGCTCCAAAAGAATCTCCCTGCTTGATGGTTTTTCAAGATACAACCAGGTTCTGGTACTCCCAGAAGATCAACTCAAAACTGCTTTTACCACTCCATGGGGCACCTTCATGTACTTGAAAATTCCTTTTGGATTGATGAATGCTGGAGCTATCTTCCAGAGAGAAATGGATATAGCTTTCTCAGAGGAGATAGGACACTTCATATTTATCTACTTGCATGACTTGACTGTCTTTTCTAAAACTGAAGAAGAACACCTGAAACATCTGATTTTTTTTTTTGAAAAATGTAGAAGGTATGGTCTGTCCCTAAATCCTAAGAAAATTGTCTTTGGGCTGCAAGAAGGTAAACTTCTGGGCCACATTATATCTGAGAAAGGGATCAGGATAGACCCACAGAGATTTGAGGGAATACTTCAAATTACACATCCAAGAAACATCAAGGAGCTACAGTCCTTCATTGGGAAGATCAATTTCCTTAGAAGATCTATCCCCAATCTTGCCGAGCATCTTAGGAAAATGACTGAAATGCTAAATAAATATGCAGGAATTAAGTGGACTGTTGAAGCCAAGAAATATTTTGAGTCAGTAAAACTCGCACTCACTCAGGCCCCCGTGCTTATCAGCCCTGAATTCTCAAAATATTTTCTGATCTTTTCATTTTCTTCCCAACACACAATAGTTGCAATTTTGCTGCAGAAAAATTCAGAAGGTAATGAACAGCCTATAGCCTTCTTCAGTAAAGCCTTAAGAGATGCATCCTTAAAGTACAACATCATGGAAAAGCAGTCCTATGCCTTGATTAAGGCCTTAAAAGACTTTAGGGTGTACATTCTGCATTCTCACACCATTGCCTATGTGCCAAATGTAGTGGTCAAAGATATCTTGTCCCAGGACCTTGATGGAAAAAGGGGCAAATGGATTGCTACAATCTTAGAATACGACATTGAAATTAAACCCACCAAGTTGATCAAAGGTCAAGGCCTGGCCCAATTAATGGCTGAAACAAATTTGCAGGCCTTGGATATTAACATGATGAATGCCTTAGATGAGCAGGAAGGATCGCCCCAGCCAACTGTTGAGGAGCAGTTTCAGAACTCACCTTGGTATACTGATATCCTTTATGTGCTCACTAGCCTCAATGCCCCTCCAGAACTGTCCAAAACAAAGGCCAGATTCATAAAACTCAAAGCTATAAATTATTGTATTATGAATGAAAGTATATATTGGAAAAATTCAAATGGCCTTTTGCTGAAATGTTTTTCTGAAACTGAAGCTGAAAGAATCAAACAGGAATTCCATGCTGGGGAGTGTGGAGGCCACCTGAGTTGGAAAACCACTACAAATAAGATACTCAGGGCTGGTTACTATTGGCCTACACTCTTTCGAGATGTCCATAAAATGATTCTTGCCTGCCACAAATGCCAAATCTTTGAGGGCAAAAGAAAGCTCCTTCCCCTCCCTCCGCAACCGATCACCATAGAAGGCCCTTTCATGCAATGGGGCCTAGACTTTATAGGAGAAATTCATCCTGCCTCCTCTGGAAAACATAAATGGATCCTAACAGCCACTGATTACTTCACTAAATGGATAGAAGCTATACCCACTAGGAATTCCACTGACTCTGTCATCATTAGGTTCCTAGAAGACTTCATCTTATCTCGTTTTGGTTGTCCAAGGAAAATAATCACTGACAATGCTGCTGCTTTCGGATCCAAATGAATGGTTGATTTCTGTCACAGGTACGGAATAGCACTTGGACATTCAACTGCCTATTACCCCCAGGGTAATGGCCTAGCTGAATCATCAAATAAAAGCCTGGTTACAATCATTAAGAAGCTGTTGGAAGAAAACAAAAGATCATGGCATAAAAAGTTGATACATGCCTTGTGGGCAGATAGGATCACCACGAAGAAATCCATTGGCATGGCACCTTTCCAGCTGGTTTATGGGATGGAAGCAGTCTTTCCTACTAGTCTTGGAGTTCCAGTGATCAAACTTGTCCAGGAGATCCAATCAGAAGAGGACAGCATGATAAGGAGAATTAATGAAACAATCCATCTGCAGCAAACAAGAGAGCAGGTTTATAGCAAAGCTGTCAGAGTACAGGAAGACATAAAGAGACAGTTTGAAAAAAGAACCAAAGCTTCAGATTTCAAGGTTGGAGATAAGGTTCTGAGATGGGATTCGAGAAGAGAGGACAGAGGAAAACATGGTAAGTTTGACAGTTTGTGGCAAGGACCATATATCATACAAGCCACTATGGGCCCTAATGCGTTTTTTCTGCAAGAACTTGATGGCACAGAATTGTTTGGGGATCCTGTCAATGGCAGGATGCTCAAACATTACTTCTATTGATTTTCCATTTCCAGTTTCATCTCCATTGTACATACCATTGCAATTTTTCATTTTCAAAAAAAAGAAAAAAGGAAAATGTTCCAAAAAACAGAATGAAAAGAGAGGTTCAGACATGCTCAAAACATGAACCTCTGAAGTAAAAAGCATGGCTCAAACCTGATCAAAATCTGAGCCAAAGGAAGCAGAATAGCTGGTCCTAATAAGCTCAAAATCTGGATCAGCAGCGAAAGAAGAATCAGCTCTAATATGCCCAAAACCAGAGCTAAAACAAATAAAAGAGGTGACTCAAATATGCTCAAAACCTGAGTCACAAGAAAGAAAGAAGGATGTTTCACAGTTGCAGGATTCCATGCCTTCACAGTTTTGTTTTCTACAAGTTTCTGCCCAGCAAGTCAGACAGTCTAATCCTGGCTTGGCTGTGTTTAAATTTCCTGTCTTAGAATGTAGGTGAAGAAACCTGTTGGACAGTTTAATCCCAACAGGTAGTAGATTAGGTAGAGATATAGATGAGGTCAATAGTCTAATCTGGCCTCATGGAGAAATAAGGGTAGATTTAGAGTAGGTTTTTTTTTGTTTTGAAAATAAAATGTAAAGGGTCTGCTAGTTCAAATGCACCCAAGGGGAAATTGTAGAATTGTACTTTGGGTAGGTAGATTGGTTGGGAAATGTTTTTTCTAATGTTTATATCACACTGTGGCAGCTAAAATTGAAGAAGAAAGATGCCTTATGACAGCAGGCATCTGGCCTACTCCAAAGATCATCTCTGGTTTCTTGACTCCTCCAAGGAGAAGCCATCCCCATGTGGAGCCACTGTTAGCCCCCCTATGAAATTCTTGACAAGCAAGCTGGGGGCTGAACTGTTTTTGAGCCTTCAAGGAATGTCTTTCCCCTGAAAACTCGTCCTCCTTGAAGTCTCTATATGCTGCTCCTAACATATAGCCCCTCTACTGATTCATTTCTCAAAAGGCCCATTTTTACCCCTATATCCTGCAAATTTCCCCATCCCAGCCTCTGTTTTCCCTTTGTCAAAATTCTCCTTTAATCTCCCCATTATCTCCTTAAAATTCCCCTAAAATCCTACCTCAACCCCACCATCACCTCTTTATTTCTCCAAATTTCCATTTCACCCCTTTATCGTTACCTCCCTTGGGCCTGAAATTGCATTCAAAATGAGTTAAAATGATGAAATTTATGAGTTTGGGCCTTAGCCCCTTTCCCCATTAGCCCCCACACCTTCCTCTCTCATAAGACCCGGCGCCGCGACCAACGTCAAATCCGCTAGGAGCTTAGCCCCTCCAAACCTTTCTTCACACGAAAAATCATCAAAAAACCTTTGCAAATGCGCATTTGGGGGTTTTAATATATTTGGTTTGATCGATGAAGCTCCGCCTGATCAGGAGCTCAAGTCCAAGCCATGGAAAAAGGCTAAAAAATTAAAGTGTTAAAAATTGGTTGAAACCAAGATGGTTTCATAGGTCTTGTCTTCCTGATTCTGGTGTTGCAAACGGTTCGAAAAACGGACACCGTACGAAGAAGTTATTGCACTTTTAGTGGAGTGGGTTCGACGAAGCACGGAGAGGCCAGCCCTCCTCCCATGGAACCTCATCATATGACCAGTGTGGGAGCTTAATGTTAAGAGAGCTTAAGGAGACTAATCTCAAGTTTAATATTTAATTAAACTTCAGTTAAGTGGATTTTAGTATGGCGGAGATTCTGGAGGCGCTCCCAAATTTAGGTGGACTTCCACTTTTAGTGGAGTTAACTGGCAGTTGCCCCACATTTAGTGGAGGAAATTGGGGCAAAGTTGTTTTGGTCATAACTTTCTCATTACTCAACCTTTTGGAACAAATTTGTTTTTTATTTTGTATGTTCTCATCCTTTTGGACTCAATGGCGCAGGTTTCAGAGCCATTGGAGCTCATTTTCAGCCTATTTAGCTTCGGAGAAGCTTTTTGAGCAAAGAGGGCCATTTTGGGTTTGGAGCTATTTGGAGTTGTGGTTATCATTTTGAGGTGAAAAAAAGCTATATTTCAGATAATTTCAACCTTCTGAAGCTATTGGAGGACGTTTCAGAGGCATTTGAGGACTTCTACAGCCCAAAAAGTTGCAGAGAAGTTCAAAGCACCAATAGGACATTGAAGAAGAAATCATTGTTTATGGTAATCTTTCACTATTTAGTGAATTTGAAAAGGCATTCTTAGCTTTTTCCTGCCTTCTAAATCAGTTTATATATTCATATTTGTCTATTGAGACACTTATAATCTTGTATTGCATTTGAGAGCTTTTAATACAAGAGAACAAGCCCATTTTGGGAGGTTTGATCCAGGAGATGTAGCCCAAGAGTTGGGGTGAAATCCTATATCATATTGCTGTTGTGTTTTGATATTATATTGTTGAATATTGTTTCTGATATCCATGTTAAGTTTCAGCAAAAAAAATTACACTTATGATACATAAACAGTGAAAAGACATACACCATTTGCAAGCTAAATTTCCGCATAATGTCAAGTTTAAAGCAAGATCATTTTAATTAAATCTGAGTGTTTACTTCTATTATTTCTTTAGGAAGAGTCTGTAAGAGGGCCAGGTAGCCTTTGGATTCATCCTTTCTTTGAAAGGTGAAACATCCAGTAAATGCCCCTACAGTCTATCTATGTATTAGAAATATGAAGTTCTCACATTTTCAGATTTGAACTTAGAGTATTTTTGCACTCATTTACATAATTGAAAATGGATACCTTGCACTCTTTTCAAGTACCTTCCATTTTCAGATCAGATGGTATCAGAGCAGGTTTTTGCTATTTATATGCTCTAGGAAAAGTTATATAAACTATAGACAGATTCTGAAGCAAGCCAGGAAGCCTTCGAACCGCTTTTGTTATACAATTGTGTAGTAGATAAATGCTACTTCAGTCAATCTCTGGTTTAGTTTATATTTTGAGCATTTGTGCAATCAACCTTGACTATTTTATTGTGAGCTTGAGATCATTTTGGGATAGCTGGTGTTAACCCTCTCCAAGAGTTGAAGGCATTTGGTCAAAAGCTTGTCGTTTGTTTGAAAGCGTTGAGGACTTTTCTTTGGAAATTCCTTTTGGTTGTTTGAACATTTACATAATGTCAACTTCTTCTACAAGTGAAGTTTCTTCCTTCACGAGATTCTTCAATGATGACATGAAGAATGAGTTCCTTAAGGTGAAGGACATGGTGCAGATTCTCCTTGAGGATCAAAGGGAAAGTGTTCAACTTCGTGTACAATTGCTAGCTATGCAGGAAGAGAAATAAGCCATTCTTCAAAGACTGCATGATATGGAGTTATAGCTTCTTCAAGCTCAAGAAGCTTTGTCCAAGAAAATACGTCATCTTCAGGATGTAAATCATGAGGTAAATCAGTCTGATTTTTTTTCAGTTTCCTCTATTGAAAAGTGTGTTGGTTCTTTTGAACGGCATACAAGAGGTATTAGGTCCAAATTGATGTTGAAAATGGGCTATGAAGAAGGCAAAGGTTTGGTCAAGCATGCACAAGGCATTTTTTAGCCTATTTGTGTTGTGGAGCGTCCCAAGAATATTGGTCTTGGCTATGAGCAGCTTAATGGCGAAGCTTTGAGCACATGCATTCAAGAATGTGATGCAAATTTGAAGAGAACATTTCTCCCAAGTTCTCAATTACATCAATGTCATGATGGCAATATTCCTTACCATTGTTTGAAGCCTTTGTTGCAGCAAGAAGATGGTAGACATGCAGCTTATGGCAAGCATGCAAAGTAGCATAAAAGGATTTCTTGTACATTTTGTGGTCGATTTAACCATCATGTTTCGAGATGCTGGATGAGGAAGAAGGCACACAAGAAACAGATGAAGCAAAGACTACCTTCAAAGAATGTGCATATGATTTGCACTTTTTGCCAAAAGAAGGGACATGTTGTCTCTCATTGTTGGACTTTGCACCCAACTCGTCGTCCCACGCACATGCAGCAAGAGGACAAAAATATTGGCGAAGGTGGAATCATGGATTCCATTATTGATGTGGAAAGGGAAGTTTCACATGAGGAAAAGTTGCAGTTGCAGCAAAAGACACCATGGAGTTGGCTTGGTAGGAAGTGGATTAACTTCTTATTGCGGTAAGTCATTACTCATTTTGTACCTGCAATTTTCAGATTGGTATGCATGTATTTCAGTTGAAAATTTGATGCCAGATTGCATGTATAAGAAGTTTCAGTTGAAGGAATTTCTTTGTTGTTGCAAAATTTCGCCATGGAGGTGTAAAAGATGAGTATGATACTCACTTATGTTGTAGCAATGTCTTTTGGTTCAGCTCTTGATCACCCACATGTTTTTGGGATGATGTACTTGTTGGTATTTGAAAAGAAGAGTTGAAGTTGCACATGTACATAGAGGTTGTATGTGTAATTAGCGAACTGTATATAGTTCATTGTACATGATACATACACGTGTTTGTCAAGATGTATCTTGTTGTTTATCGACTTGTGTTGATTGTGTCATACATGTTTATCGACTTGTGTCGGTTGTGTGCACACTTGTTATAGATTTTGTGTGTCAATTGTATAGCACATTTCATTGTCAAATTGTTGTTGATGTTGTATGTTGCACAGGATTCTTTTGGTGTCGTTTGGTGCAAAGAACGAAGTGTCAGTGCAAAGCAGTGTAAGATTCCATGAGTTGGAAAGGCATGCAAGCAAAGAGGGCACAAATTTCAGCAAGTGTCATTACTGGTTTCATTCTGGCAGATTGGTATGGCGAGAAAACTTGGTCAGGATTTGGGACAAGTACATGGCTCATTCAGCAAAATTTGCCATGTGAACAGTTGGCAATTCAGGAAAATTTTTGAAGGCTGAAGAGAAGAGGATGTTGTTATTCTCTCATTTTCTGTACTACAGTTCAGTTTCAGAATTTCAGTGAGCTTTTGGGGTCCAAAAGCCTCTCATTTGGGAGGTGCAATCAGGAGCTCAAGTCCAAGCCATGGAAAAAGGCTAAAAAATGAAAGTGTTCAAAATTAGTTGAAACTAAGATGGTTTCATAGGTCTCTTCTTCCTGATTTCGGCGCCGCAAATGGTTCGAAAAACGAACACCGTATGAAGAAGTTATTGCACTTTTAGTGGAGTGGGTTCGACGAAGCACAGAGGGGCCAGCCCTCCTCCCATGGAACCTCATCATATGACCAGTGTGGGAGCTTAATGTTAAGAGCGCTTAAGGAGCCTAATCTCAAGTTTAATATTTAATTAAACTTCAGTTAAGTGGATTTTAATATGGCGGAGATTCTGGAGGCGCTCCCAAATTTAGGTGGACTTCCACTTTTAGTGGAGTTAACTGGCAGTTGCCCCACATTTAGTGGAGGAAATTGTGGCAAAGTTGTTTTGGTCATAAATTTCTCATTACTCAACCTTTTGGAACGATTTTTTTTTTTATTTTGTATTTTCTCAGCCTTTTTTACTCAATGGCGCAGGTTTCAGAGCCATTGGAGCTCATTTTCAGCCTGTTTATCTTCGGAGAAGCTTTTTGAGCCAAGAGGGCCATTTTCGGTTTGGAGCTATTTGGAGTTGTGGTTATTAGTTTGAGGTGAAACAAAGCTCTATTTCAGATAATTTCAACCTTTGGAAGCTATTGGAGGAGGTTTCAGAGGAATTTGAGGACTTCTACAGCCCGAAAAGTTGCAGAGAAGTTCAAAGCACCAATAGGACATTGATGAAGAAATCACTGTTTATGGTAATATTTCACTATTTAGTGAATTTGAAAAGGCATTCTTAGATTTTTCCTGCCTTCTAAATCAGTTTATATATTCATATTTGTCTATTGAGACACTTATAATCTTGTATTGCATTTGAGAGCTTTTAATACAAGAGGACAAGCCCATTTTGGGAGGCTTGATCCAGGAGATGTAGCCCAAGAGTTGGGGTGAACTCCTATATCATATTTCTATTGTGTTTTGATATTATATTGCTGAATATTGCTTCTGATATCCATGTTAAGTTTCAGCAAAAACAATCACACTTATGATACATAAACAGTGAAAAGACATACACCATTTGCAAGCTAAATTTCTGCATAATGTCAAGTTTAAAGCAAGATCATTTTAATTAAATCTGAGTGTTTAATTCTATTATTTCTTTAGGCAGAGTCTGTAAGAGGGCCAGGTAGCCTCTGGATTCATCCTTTCTTTGAAAGGTGAAATATCCAGTAAATGCCCCTACAGTCTATCTCTGTATTAGAAATATGAAGTTCTCACATTTTCAGATTTGAACTTAGAGTATTTTTGCACTCATTTACATAATTGAAAATGGATACCTTGCACCCTTTTCAAGTACCTTCCATTTTCAGATCACCGTCGTCCGTTAAAATCTGATCCAACGGCGTGGAGCTCACCCGAAGCAGTGGCCCCCACCCCGCCTGCGCAGTTTCAGAAGACCAGTGGTTTCGTTCCGCACCACCCATCCATAGCTAGCAGTATTTCCTGCGGACCCAACGATTCCATACGCTGGGTGACGCATGTCTGAGCGCACTATTTTGAAAACCGCCATTTCGCGCATTAATCTTCGAACAAAAGCCAGGTAGCGGAATTGCTGCGAATCGTCTGATCTGGAGGACCCCATCTAACGACTGAGATTCAACGAAGTTGCACCCCCGATAACTTGCCTCCTCTGTATTCTTGGTCCTCTGTCCGTCGCCCTCCACCGTCGATCTCCACTATAATCGACGGTTCTGATCTGTCCCTCCATCGTTGACCACTCCGCTGTCCCCGGGCCCCCACCTCATCCGTCCACCGGCTGTCCGTCTGCCACGTCACCCCACATGCATGTTCCGTACCCTTCAAACATTCTGTCGCATATAATGTCCCATTCTCGCAGTTTTTAATAATTTTCACGCATTTTCACTCTGTTGGTCGTCAAACCTCCACCAAAGAAAATTTTCATTGTTTCCTCTGTAGTTTCTTCCGCCATGTCACCAAATGCATCTGTTTCACCCACCCATGTCACTCGTCACCCTCATCCATGGACTTCTTCACAGTTTTCGTGTTCTTGCATGGATATAAAGAAAGAATGGCCACCATGATAAACTCCTTTGCTGCCCAGAAAACTAGATCCGAGGAAGATCATCCGCAGCGGCTAGATTTATGAACGAAGGCCCGGGAAGGTAGAGACAAGATGTTCATTAAAGGAACAGAGTGTGAACTCTGCAGCAAATCTCCCATCACCATTAAAACCCGAGCTACCCTGTCAGAAGAAAATGGAGTGGCAGAATGTTTCAGCGCAGAGAAAAAGGAATATTAAGGCACGATAATGAAGATCTTGAGCCTTAATCGGTGTTTAAGAGGCAAAGCATCAGTTCACAGACCCCGAGGATCGATCAAAGGATCCTGAGTGCAAGAAAAAGGTAATATCAGGGTTTTTCATCAGCATAATGTTTTTCTATATCAGGTACCGGGCACCCATACTGTCTTATTTACACACCGTGTCCCTGAAAAGATTTCCACCAGAAAGCTGTTCAAAACCACCGGAGCATTTATGTGACATGCCTTTCAGTAGTTTATTTTATTTCTGTTCAAGACACCAGGAGTACTTCAGCCAAAAAATGTCAAGATCATATCTGGAGAAAATCATTCTTTCCCAAGGGAGGTGACAGAGATTAAATATATAGCATGTCAAGTAGGATGGGTTTCGGCCCTGCATTCGTTGTTGTGTTTAAAGATACATTTAATGTTCACCTACTCCTTCAGTCAATCTTAGGCTCACCCTTTGCTATAAAGCACAGAAGGAAACATTGTAATGGTTGTTGATGAGAAATCAGTGGAATGCAAGCATTGCTCCTATTTGAGACAAGTTCTCTGTGTATATTGTAAGATAGACTGAGATTAGATATATTCAGACTGAATGTTCAAGCTATGGGCTATGATGTACCTGATTGGTGTTGTTTTTAATATGACAAGCATGTTTCTTTGGATCCTGATCTAAAGCAGCTGGTGATGTTTCCTCTTTCTCTGTATTTGTGATTGACTTGCTCTTATGTTATGTTCCATTTCATTTCATCTCTACTGGTAGGCAACAGAAGTATAATATAGGATTCACCCTTGATAGGTGCCCTATGTTTCTTACTCTCCCTACCTCAATGTTTTCTACTTATATGTGTATCTGAATGTTGATTGCAATCGATTTAACCAGTGTAGTGGATGATATTTCCTGCTCTCTGATGTATGAATTGACGGAGTCCATGTTTAGATGTTCTTGGTAGGATTTACCTGGAAGGTTTGAGAACACTGGGGATTAGTGTTAGCCCTGTCCACTAGGATCTTTGCACGACCAGCTAACCTTTCCAAGATCCCTTGTTTTGCCTCTAATTTTGTCCAAGCAGGCCTGGAGTTAAATGACCTCTGGCCTGATCTATAGACAGAGTTGGTTGGTTCTCCTCCTTCATTTTCAATCCTTTGTGTCCCATTCCAAATATCTCCTTCAAGATCCAAATGCTCTAGATGACTAGCCCAACTGAAAGCTTGCACATTGATTACAAATAAATCCTTTCTTGACTCCATAGCCCAATGGCTTTGATGTTCTCTGAGTTATCTGTCTCTGCCTAAGCTTCCTCTTTTCTCATCCTTGTCACATAATGGTCCTTCTTTTCCTGATTCCCTCCAACCAAACACAAACAATCAAACAAACAACCTCGAGCCTACAACTAGCCTAAAATCACAACTTAGAGACTTCAAAGTTAAACCTTGAGCTACCATAGAGAGATCCCTCATTTGATTTAGGAAGGGCTAGATCCTAACGTACGAAAGTGGTTCTATGTTGTCTCATCTTTTGGTCTGCAATCCTTTGGCCAAAACATGAGAACCCCAACGGGGGCTATGGCCGATTGGGCAGCAGGCAGATTATAACTATGTTTCATATGTGAGGCTCTCATCCCATGTGCGTGGATGATTTGAATTGTACATGCGCAGAATGTGTACAATCATTCTATTGACGACCTCTTTCTGGCCATCTGTTTGGGGATGGAAAGATGTGGACTTGGTGAGCTTGGTGTCCAGCATTGACCAGAGGCTGGACCAAAATGTGCTGAGGAACTTGCTATCCCGATCTGATATGATAGACTGTGGGATCCCAAAGTGCATCCACACTCATTCAAAGAAGAGTTTAGCGGTGGATTCTGCTATGATATTCTTCTTGCAGGCCGCCATAATGGCCATCTTCGAGAATCTGTCGATGACCACGAAAACACAATCATTTCCATGCTTAGTAGAAGGCAAGCTCGAAATGTAATCCATGGAGATGGATTCCCGAGGTCGACTAGGGGTAGGTATCGGAGTATATAGGCCTTTTTTCTTGATGGTCGGTTTGCCAATGGCACAAGCAGTGTAGGATCTGATGTGCTTCTCGACATCCTTTTGAATGTTCGGCCAATAGAAATACTTTTGCAATATTGCTACTGTTTTCTCGACCCTGAAATGCCCAATGAGTTGATTGTAGTGTGCTTCCCATATCATCTTGGCACACTCGCTTGAAGGAACACAGAGTTGTCCTAGGTGACATAAAAGTGCATCTTTGAGGTGAAAATTTGGAACTTGCGTACCCCCCAAGAGTGCCTTGTAAGTGTGGCCGAATTCTGGGTCACTGTCATAGAGAAGCAGCCAATCAGAAGTCTCATGCCCACAAGAGTTGAGCATGGTGGTGAGCACCACAATCGGTGGTAAAGGGCGATGCGGTCTGCAACATTGTTGGTGCTACCCTTCTTGTACTTGATGTTCAGTAATTGTTGCGAATGTGTGGACCACTTCTCATGGCGATCGTGCAACTTCCCTTGTGTTTGTATGTTGCGGGGGCCAATGGTCTATGTGGATGATTGTTTCATACTCCCAAAAATGTAATGCTTCCATTGTCGACAAGCTTGCTGACCAGAATACATTTCTTTATCGAAGGTAAGGATACTTACGGCTTGTGTGTGGAACCAGCGTGTCTCAACGTGACCACCTAGATGTCCCTGGTTGAGTAAGAAGCACCCCAATAGCATAGTCAGAGGCATCTTGTCTTGATCTCAAAATGGTTGTTGCAAGTGCGGTTTTCTGGTAAAGTCTATTGAGGTTCTTCCGACCGAAAGAATTTTCTCTCGCTCCTCGCTTGGTGACTTGACTCAGAGCCAAGTGATATGAGAAATCAACACGAACACGCGGTAGAAATTAATAAGACCCGAAAGGTAGCAAATTGCAGTGTAGTAGTTGAAGTGGCCAATCACAGACAGCTTGGATCTTGGCTGGATCCACATGCACCCCCCTTTCATCAATAATGTATCCCAGATATTGAATCTAGGTCATGCCAAAAGTGCATTTATCCAGATTGGTACACAACTTGTGTTGCCGTAGTGTTTGGAGGACTTGTCGGATGTGGTGAAGGTCCTCTTCCCAAGTCTGGCTGAAGATAAGAATGTCATCCAAGTACACCACTAAAAATGAGTTGGTGAATGGCCGCAAGATGTCGTCCATCATCCTCATGAAGGTTGCGGGAGCATTCGTCAGCCCGTAAGGCATGACCAGCCATTTGAAAAGGCCTTCCTTGGCTTTGAAGGTAGTCTTCCACACATCGGAGGGTTCAATCAGTACCTGGTGATACCCCAACTTCAAGTCAATCTTGCTGAAATATTTTGCACCTTTGAGTTGGTCCAGAAGGTCATCAATCCATGGGATCGGGTACCTATTCCAGAGAATGATATTGTTCAGCACCCAATAGTCAATACAGAGTCTCCACGTCACATCCTTCTTCTATACCAACACGATCGGGCTCCCACAGGGCGATGAACTTGGTCAGATGTGACCTTTCTACAACAGCTCCTGAATCTGCCTCTTGATTTCATCATTCTGCAGAACAAGGCACCGATAGATCGGTCCATGGGGTAGCGGCGCACCTAGGGTCAGATAAATCGGGTGCTTGACCTGACAGTGTAGAGGAACCCCTCTGGGTGAGGAGAAGATGTCCCCGTACTCCTCTACAACCTTATCCATTTGTTGTTTTCGTGCAAAGGAGCCTTGTCTCGAGGTCGTGGCCACAGTCTTATTCTTGCCCTAGGGGTGGATCATCAAGAAAACGAATTTCCTGGTTTGGGAAATGAGCTTATGCATTGTTTTGCAGTAACCAAAGAGATAGCGGCAGGAGGTGGTACCTTTGGTATCTTGTACAAATTCTTTCCCAAAGTAACAATAACAGCGCGAGGCCGAGACTCATACACATCATGATGCTTCCACAAGTATGGTTGTCCTAATAATACATCAGAAACATCAATAGGAGCAACGTCACATAATACCTCATCCGTGAAGGGCTTGATGCTATAGGGAAGGCGGCATTGCTGGTTGACGCGGAGATCTCGTCTTTGGTGAAGCCACCGATGGTGTATGGATGTGGGTGAGCTATGGTTGGCAAGCCCAACCGCTTCACGGTCTCTGCTGAAATGAGGTTCTTTTGGCTCCCATTGTCGACAATGAACTATACCTGGGAGCCCTTTACCCACATCCGGGAGTGGAAGAGACGTTCCTCCTCCTATGGATCTTCTCGTTCCTCCTTCTGGCTCTTTGTGGTGGCAACAGTGGCATTGGGCTCTGCAACAATAATTTGTTTCCGTTTTTCATTCCCCTTTTCAGGTTCTTGTTCAGAGTCGGAGCATGCATCTGACTCAGAAGCCCTCATCTCGGCCACTAGTGACTGCTTAGCCCGACACTCACTTGTGTTGTGAGTGGAGCTCTTATGGAACTCACACCACTTTCCCGTCTCCTTCGTTGGCTTTTCGGTGCTGTTATTTTCTTGTGGCTTCGACGAGTTGTCTTTAGCCACCATGCCTTGGCTCTATCCTTTATTCTGCAGTTTGGAAGCACCTTGCCCTTGCTTTTGATTCGCAGATCCAAAGTCTCACTTCTTCTGTTTGAAGACCCTCGTCAATCTTACAAAAGATAACAAGATGTCGGCATCAAGCGAGGAGATGTTGAGGAACTCCATTTTCTCCTAAATGTATCTCCGTGCATAACCGTGATACTTTACTGTTCATATGTTTCTCTCGAATTCGATACCACCAGCAGTATGGAACAGATTCGTCAGCTCATGCACATCTTGATCCCTTTATTGCCGCAACATGGTCCATTGTATGTACTTGTCCTCATAGCTCTCCACGGGATAGTATTGTTCCTTGAAAGCATCTCGGAAATAATTCCAAGTGGGTACAACTAAGAACAAAGAGGGTTATGTCTCGTCCTTTTTCTCACAGTGGCTTTCCCACCAGTCCTTGACATGGGGGGCAGCTTTGAGGAGTGAAAAAATAATCCTCTCCCTATCGGAAAAGTCATGAACCGAGAAATATCCTTCTAATAGATTCAACCATCTATCTATGGCATCTGCATCTATTTGACCCTCAAATATGGGAATGTCAAAATTTACTTATACCTTAAAAGGAGCCGCGCTCCGTAATTTGGCCGCCGGATGCGTATGTGACGCCGAAGGGCAGTCGTTGAAGGATCTAGGAAAATTTATCCATCATCGCATTCCTTTGTTTTTTGAGGGCCTCCTCGAGAAATATTTTGATAGGATCTCCCGCTTCCTCATCTTTTTTCGTCCTTTTTTCCTGTCCGTCGAGGTTGGGGAGGGCCCTGGATCTGCAAATGTTCCACTAGATCGCTCCTAGCTCCTTATACCCCGACCTCGTTGTATTACAAATAAGGATCGGTGCTGCAATTTCACTCCGATAACACTAATATGGACTTATACAGAACGCAACAGAATAAACATATAACCATAAATACAGAGATGCAGCAGAAATAACACTTCATTTCATTAATATCAAAGAACTGAAATTTGCTTACAGACAGAATGGAAATAGAACTA
Source organism: Pinus albicaulis (assembly GCA_034641835.2). Lineage (NCBI taxonomy): Eukaryota > Viridiplantae > Streptophyta > Pinopsida > Pinales > Pinaceae > Pinus > Pinus albicaulis. The sequence continues at coordinate 21,878 of JAXQQM020068839.1, read as the reverse complement.
GCTAGGGCGCTGGTAGCTATCTCTGAGAAGAGATGTGGCGGATACAGGCCTCTGAACTAAGTTACAATGAGGCTCGAGGGCCTATTTATTATTTAGAAACAATGGAGAACTCTAAACATCCAAAAAACTAACCCTAGGAGATGAAGCACCAAAACTATGGGCCCCGTTTGGGTAAATTGGTGTTTCAACTTCCCAGGGACCTAACTTTGGCATACTATCTTCGTTTGACGCACATGGTACATAATTAGAAAGATCTATCTGAGGAATACAACTTTCGCCATGAATATTCATTCCGGAATGGAATGATATTCATTGGAGGCGCGATGCCCAAAAAACGTCGTTTAAGGCCTCAAAATGGCTCCAGAAGTTCAGGACTCAAAAAACTGCTAAAAATAGTAAGTTGTGCCGAAAATGAAAAACTGAAAGAGGCAATGGTGGGGCCCCAAGTGGAATAGGCGGGTGACCACCAATATACACCTGGATCAACTTGCTTCTTCACTTCCTTACACAAAAAAAGGAATATCCCATTCCTCATTTCTTTTATCAGTTCATCATAAACCTACTCATGGAACATGACATCTCTACTAAAAAAAATCTTGTGAGTAGAGGGATTAAACAATCTATATTATTTAAATTGTGAACAATACCCTACAAAGGCACATCTGATGGCTTTTGAATCTAGTTCTCTTCTATCTTCCTTCAGAGTGTGGGAAAAATCTTTAGACCCAAATACTCTCAAATTTTTTACTACAGTATTGAATCCATATAATGGAGACTTCTTGTAGGACTCCTATTTTTGAAATAAACTGCAGTATTCAATGCTTCAGCCCAAAAACCATTTGAAATATCATTACCTTTCAACATGATCCTAGCACACTCCACTAATGTTATGTCTTTCTTTCCGCTACTCCATTCTGATGAGGAGCATGGGGTACGGTGAATTGCTGTAATATTCCATGGTCTTTAAAATATTTGGTAAGTTCATCCTTACTATATTCTCCCCCTTGATTGGAGCAGAGAATTTTTATGTGCTTCCCTGTTTGCTTTTCTATCATATATCCGAACTGCTTAAAGTATTCAAATGTGTGACTTTTCTTACTCATAAAATAAACCCAAGAATTTTTTTTGAAATCATCAAAAAACAATAGAAAATACAATGCACCTCCAATGAATTTTTTTGCATTGGTCCACATAGGTGGGTGTGCACTAATTCAATTATATCTCTCTTTTTATTTTCTACTCAAACAAGGAATTCTTCTGTATGCATATTTCCTAACACACAAGCATCACAATCATTATGCACATTTTTTAATGTAGGAAGACCTCTTACCATTTCCTTTTTCTGAAGTAACAAAAAATCGTTGAAGTTGATGTGACCAAGTCTCTTGTGCCATAGCTCTTATGTAGTCAAACTTGATGTTTTCAAAGCTCGATCTGGTGTTTTCCTCACATTCAATTTGTACAGACCTCTTGTTCAAATTCCTGAAGTAATAGTCTTCTACCATCCAACAAATCTTTAATATAACAATTAGGTTTAAAAAACTCTACCTTGAGATTCTGATCTATAATCACAGATACAGAAATCAGATTCTTTGTAACTCTCGGTACATACATTACATTATGGATATGTCCGATATTACCATTAGGCAAAATAACAGGAATGTTCCCATACCCTTTGATCTGATAACTTCTATCATTACCAAGGTAGATTTGTGCTCCTTTGTTGGTTTCTTTAAAATATTCAAACCATTGTCTGTTCCATGTCATATGTGTGGATGCTCCCAAGTCCACATACCAGATGTCTGCTTCGACGTTTTCATCAAAGTTTGCCATGAACAACCTGAAGTCTTGAACATTGTCATCATCTGTGAAATGACCTACATGTATTTATGTCTCTGTTGTTCTTCATGAAATTTATTTTTCCTACACCCCTTAGCCATATTACCAATTTTTCCACAATAAAAACATTTTACTATAGATTCATTTCTATTCAGATACATACCTTGAGCTTGATTTGGTCTTTTTTGTGGATTTCCTCTATTTTGTTGTGATGGATTTCCTTTTTCTTTGAAGAATTTCTTCTTTGCCTTTAACATAAGATCTGCACTCTGGCATTTTAGAGTCAATCTTATTTCTTCTTCTTGCATTAGTATTCTTGTCAGTTCTTCAAACTTTGGGATTTTATCTCTTGCACTTATCCCAGTGATGAAAATTTCGTAATCATCAGTCATACCATTCATGATAATCGTAACCAAATCTGCATGTGCTACTATCTCACTGATATATGCCAATTTTTTATTTAGATATTTGATCTGCAACATGAAAGAAACAACTGTTTCATTCTCCTCAATCTCTATGGATAGAATCTTGAACTTCAATAATAGAAGACGATTTATATTCCTAATCTCATATAAATCCTTTAATATCGTCCAAATTTCGCTTGTTGATTTGCATTCTCTGATATGCGGTATGATGCAGTCTTTCATTGACATCTTCAGCAACGTCTTTTCTTTGCCCTCTCTTTTCTCCCAGTATTAACTCGTTGTGGGTGAATCAGCTCCTGTTGTTGGCTTCGGCTCGTCCCCATTTTCAATTTTCCAAGCACTCTGTGCTTCTAGCATAGTCTGCATCTTAAAATTCCAATTAGAGTAATTGGAACCATCAAGCTTGTTGCTCTCATTCAAGGATGCTTAGATTATTTGATTATTCATCTTGATGATTCAAAAAATTTCAAGTAATTGACAAAGAAAAAAACTATGGATTTACCCGAAATCCTTACAAAAAGCAATATCACGATACATATCTACTTGATCTCTGATAAATCCAGCAAGTTGTTTTGCATGTTGTGCGACAAGTTCTCGACTCCTCCACACCATCAAGATTTGCTTCAGATATCTTCCTTCATTGGAAAACTTTCACCAGAACTCTTCATCGGCGAACTTTCACTAGATCTCTTCATCGACGACCTTCCACCAGATTTCTTCCTTCATCAGTGTTAAAACACATGCATAGATATGTTTTATATCTCCTCGATGCACTAACTGACCCAATTTCCGCGACAATCATGCCGAAAATAAAACCCAGTAAGACTTTCCTTTAACGACGCCTGTGTTCTTCTCAAATCCATGTTGTCAGCATGACTGTTACTGCAAGAACAACGATGATCGGTGCAACTGTTGCTGCAAGAAAAACGACGATCGACGCGATTGTTCCTCAATAACTCATGTCGATCGGACCAATTACCTGAGAAAAAAAAATTTCACCCAGTCATCAAGGGCTTCTCCTCTGCCACCTGGATACTCGTAGGGATCATAACACTTGGACTTTAATTGGTACCATGATAAAATACAATGTTTGAATTAATAAATAAAAACTCACTGGTCAGCTCTACGAAAGAGATTCTGAATGAGGATATTTTGGCTCTGTAGAATGCTCTATATTCTCAATACAACTCAACCACTATATAGCATACATAGATGTAGGGAAGTTAGAACCATACCATAAGAAATAGAAACTAATTCCTATCCTAAGGTTTCGTGAACCAACTCTCAAAAATTAAGGATTCTCCATTATCTTTCAATAGCATCATGAAATTTTTGCAAATTATGGAAATATTGACAATGTCCAATCTGTTTTTATTGATTCATTTCCACTTAGGGTAAACAAAATATCCATCTCTTTGTTGCGACTAGAGAATTCCTCTTACATTGTAGTCAAAAAGCTTGGTGACAACTTCTAATGAGTGATGGCTATTTACCACTCGGTTCAAAATTGATCTGCAATGGTGAATAAGTGGAGTGAATTTTAGTTTATTTGGGGAAGACAAGATGATTTCTAAGGTCACCAAAATTTATTTATTATTCTTGATGTTGGATTTGGTGGCTACGTATTTTTTGGATACTCAGAGAATATATATTTTCTCGCAGTGCATAACGAAACCCATGATGACATGCTCGACCATCGTCATGTCTCTTCATGTTCCCATAAATATTCTTCTGGGCCTTCTAGGCATTAAGGGAGTGGTGTTGGAAATTTTCTAGAGTGACTTCAACGTGGTGTTATTAATCATATGTACGTTGTTGATACGGGGCTTCAAAATGTGGAGGATCAAGGGTTGCTCTGTTGAGAATCTTTGTGGCTTCATGCCTCATGATGTGATTAGAATGGTGGTGCTATGAAATCACGATGTTGATAATGGGGAAATTGTCAAGATCATTGGAATCGATGTTGGATATAGCCATTGGGTTCAATTTTGATTATATACTATTCACCCGAATGCTTTCTCTCAACTCATGTGTGTCCACTAGAGTGGGCAATAAAATCTAGGGAAAACGACACGTGGGTGCATATCACGCGACTGTTGGGTCCATGGGGTTGAGCATGGTCATCGCTTGTTCTAGTGCCATGGCCATTATTTCTGGTAGGAATGCATGGGCAGGCCTCTTTAGTCGCAGTGAAGAGGGGGTCGAGGGAGTCGGGAAGCTCTTTTGTGTGATGTGGACATGGTGATATTCAATTTTCCACAGGAAGTGTCCAGTGGGGTGTTACAAGGAACCAGAGGCCATCCATGCCCAAGTATGCAAATATGGACACGTTTTATCTCTTAGGTTTCTCTCTTGGGAACGTTTATTGCCTTCAAATTTAAGATGGGATTAATTGGATTGTCGGTTTTAGTCACTGTGTGTGCTATTTTGACTTTGATCATTGTTCTAAGGATGGATTAGGTTCAACAGGCATCGGTTTCCCAAAACCTCAATAGTCAATATCTGCAGTTACAACCCCTTGCATTCAATGGCGATGAAGAAAAATATTTTGATGGTATGAAGAAAAATATTGTGATGGTGTTCATACCTCGCAGTCAACACTATCTATTAATAATAAAATAACCACTTTGTCTTGTGCAGGGTTGTGGAGGAAGTTTATTGTGTAGAGTGAGTTTTTAAGTTTTTATTGGGTTGACCTCTACACTTTGCACAATCTATTAATAATAAAAAATGAAGAAAATATAATTACACAGAGATAAGCATAATAATAAATGAGGTAAATAAAATTTCATATATACTAACTCTAAAAAAATTAAAATGTATTACAATTAAAGCATCAAAGAAAAGAACATTTTAAAAAACTACAATATTTATTATTTGAAAGCATTAAAATTTAATTCAACATATCAAAAATAAATCTAATTATCTTATAAATAACTTTAATATATGTTTAAAATTTAAACTAATCTATATATTAATTTTTCAGTTAAAATTTAAAATGCATCAAAATTAGAAATCATTAATACATGGGACTCTTTCAAAGCATTAAAATGTGAAATCTAGAAGCATGACTTTCAAAGAATTAAAATATTAATATTAATGTATATTTTCAAAATTAACATAGATGTATATGTGTGGGGCTGCAGAGGAAGGAAGGCCAATGTGGTGAGGAAGCTTTCAAGCTTTCATTGTGTGGACCTCTACACTTAGCACAACTGATTTATAATAAAATAATCATTAGTCATGTGTGGGACTACTCAGGAAGATTTTAAGCTTTCACCTCTACACTTCGCACAATTTATTAATAATAAAATAATCATTAGTCTTGTATAACTACGGAGGAAGATTTTAAGCTTTCATCTTCCTCCATGCTTCACACAATCTATTAATAATAAAAAAATGAAGTGTACCTGATTATACAAAGATAACCATAACAATAAATGAGACTTGTCGAATTGCATGTGTACTAACTTCAAAAGAGTTAAAATGAATTACAATTAAAAGATCCAAAGAAAAAAATTATTTGAAAGCTTTAAAATTTAAATTAACATATCAAAATTAAATATAATTATCTTATATATTAATTTTGATATATGTTTAAAACTTAAACTTATCTATATATTAATTTTTCAATTAAAATTTACATTGCATCAAAATTTAAAATCGTTGTTACATAATATGGCATTATTTCAAGGCATTAAATTATTAAAGATAACATACATTTTCAAAATTAACACAAATACATATATTCAATCAAACCTAACATCTATATTCAATTAAGACAATAATATTATGGATGTAAGGCTGCGTAATTGAGCTATTAAGAATGCATTAAAGTGAATTATATGAGTTGACAACTATTCATTCACTTCCACAATCCAAAGCAAGAAACACATCATCATGCACTTAAATAGTTGGCATCTCAATGTTGTATGTGGAGTGCACAGAGCTTTCATTGTGCCGAGTTCTTTTCCTTATTCAGTGCAATGACAAATCTTCCACACAATTCATACACTTTTTGTCTTTGTTGGAACATTGACTATAGGATGCTATTACTTTTATTTGTAATTGGAACATGAATATATCAGGAATTTATAATGTAACATAGAATTCAAATAATTGGAAACAAATTATTGAATTAACAATAATTTTATGACCAATTAAAAAGTGATTGACGTCCTCCAAAAACACTCCAAATAGCCAAATAGTCTTTTCATCAAATTACTCTTGATAATTACAACATTGAGAAATCATTACATATCAATGCTACAATAAGAACAAACAGGGTGTGTATGAATCGTGTGGAGTGTAGAGAAAACTTTGAATAGTGAAGGCTCTTTGCACACAAAAATGTACTTTATAAGGGCATGGCATTGTTGGAATTATACTCCCAACCACCACCATGAATAAGGAATGGCGCATCCCACACTTCATTACTTTTTAATTGCAAAGAAGGACGCAACAGATCCAAGAACTAGAGGTGTTTTCACGCAATCCACGCAAAATAACAAACCAAGTACCGGAGGCCATCCTCTACGTTTATTTTTTGAACTATCGCATTTAACTTACTGTATGCCCGTAGAGTGCAATAGCAAGTTTCTTGCTATACCCTTAATCCCTCACCACCTATGTTATTTTACCATAGATGTGATATCCGGCGGGACCTACCATACATCCAACCGCATTTCCATACACCCCAAACCCTTTGTTTTGCATTCAAATCGTTTGTATTTCTTTGTTATCCGCTTATCACACTTACCGCACTTAAGCCACACCGCAGATCGCATTTTGCAATGTTAACAACTTACCTTTCCACCCCCAGAAGTTAAGTTGTTTGTTTTGCGACACGATCATGCCATCGCACATCGCGCCCGCAAGGTTTTAACTTTACCTTCCACTGCCCGCAATCTATGTTATTTGAAATGCGATGCAATCATGCTATCGCACATTGCAATCACACATATTTATGTTTACCATCGAACTGCCCACAGGCTATGTTAAATGATATGCAATGCGAAGGTGCCACGTCACTTGGCAATCGTAGAAAGTTAATTTTTTTAGTGTTCACGCCAGTTAAGAGTTAATATTGCCGATTTGTGATCTGGGATGAAGCGCCGGACTTGATGAGGTTTCAAAGCCGGAACTGATAAAGTTTGAAGTTTTCCATTTTATTTTTTGAACGTGTTTGGTACGTGTTTCCTGTGTAAATCAAAATACGGCCTGCGCATTGTTTTAATGTAGAAATGGGTCTTTTGACTACCCAAGGATAAATGGTTGTTGAACGTCCATTTAGCAATGAATCACATTGATTTACAACTAGATTTTATAGGTTTCGTCCATTTGATATAGGAAATGTAATTTCATTATGTTTTGAGAGAGAGAGTAGAATGAAAAACTCAGAGAAGAGTTGAATAAATGAAAAAGAGTTCTCTTGTGTATTACGTTGTCCATGTATTATTAATTCCACAGTATTTTTGTGTTCTCTATGTTGTGGGGGAAGCATCCCTCTGTGATATTGTTTTGTCCCACATTTACAACATGGTATCGGAGCAAGCCTAGGCTCTCAGTGAAAGAAGCATGAGTTTGCTCTTTACTGAAGAAGTTGTAATATTGTTGTTTGTAAAAACAGTTTTTTCCAGCAGTGAGAAAGCTTCTATTTTACACAGTCAAGTTGAATATTTGTTTATAGAGTCAGAATGGAAACATCAGACACAAGCCTGAAAAATACATAATTACCATGGTTAAATGTTAAAAATTATGATTATTGGGCCATTACAATGAGGGCCTTGTTTTCTTCATAAGATATATGGGATCTGGTGGAAAATGGTTTTCCAGAACCAGGAGGTGCAGCAACGCTTACTGCTTTGACAACAGCAGAAAGATACTTGTTGAAAGACAATAAGAAAAAGGACTCCAAAGCCCTCTTCTCTATCTTTCAAGCAATAGACGAGAGTATTTTCCCAAGTATTGTAGCAGCAAAAAATTCTAAGGAGGCATGGGATATTCTCAAGACAACCTATCAAGGCATGGAGAAAGTGAAGACAACAAAATTACAAATGTTGAGGAGAGATTTTGAAACTCTTTGTATGAAAGAGTCTGATAGCATAGACTCATTCTTAACACATGTGATTGGGTTAGTTACCCAGATAAGGTATCATGGAGAGACACTTGACGAAAGAATAATAGTGGATAAAATCCTAAGAAGCCTTCCAGCAATATTTGATTCCATAGTAGTGGTAATAGAAGAGACAAAGGATCTCTCAATATTTTCAGTGGATGAACTTCATGCATCTCTGGTATCTCATGAACATAGACTGAACAGAATAATGAACTCATCATTGGAGCATTCTTTTAAGACACAAATGTCTTTTGGCCAAGGTAGAGGTCAAGGAATATCAAACTACCAAGGAAGAGGAAGAAGACCGCAAAGAGGTGGAAGAAGCAGAGCTACAAGCACAAGTGGAAGGGGCAGCAACCAGAATCAAATAGAAGGCTCAAGCCACAATCAAGCACAAGGAAAAAGGTATTATAAATCCCAAGTAAAATGTCTTTATTGTAAAAAGTATGGGCATTATGGCAATGAATGTAGAAAGAAACAAAATGACATGAGTAATAGACAAAATGTAAATTTTGTAAGAGCAGAACCAGAGTAATGTGTTTTTAACATATAATGTAGCACAAGAAAAACATGAAGATGTATGGTTCTTAGACTCAATTTGTAGCAAGCACATGGCTGGAAACATAGCAATGTTTTCCAATATGGATGAGAATGTGAAATCTGAAGTGACAACAGGGACTGATAGTAAAGTCTCTGTCATGGGGAAAGGAAGAGTTTCAATACTGACAAGGAAGGGAGAAAAGAAGTTTGTTCCAGATGTATATTATGTACCTAGCCTGAAATGTAACCTTCTGAGCATTGGACAGCTCGTGAATAAGGGATACAATGTGTTTTTTAAGAATTATGTGTGTACAATCATGGACATACCTCCATCTAAAAAGGTCATTGTAGGAGTGCATATGACAAGCAATAGGATGTTTCCTATCAAGGTTAGAACAAACTTGAAGGAAAGAGGTGTTGTTGCCGCAGTCACACAAGAAGTCTTTCAAGAAGGAGTGAAAGAAGAAAGATGGTTATGGCATTTGAGATTTGGACATATCAATTTTGGAGGTTTGAACCTCTTTCATAGAAAGGGGATGGTAAAAGGATTATCACTCATACAAAAATGAGACATCCTATGTGAAGGCTGCATCTTGGGAAAACAACATAGAGAATCCTTTCCAACAAGAAAGAGTATAAGGGAAAATGTACACTCAGTGATTTTCCACTCAGATTCGTGTGGACCAATGCAAACGTCATCTTTAGCTGGCAATCATTATGTCATGAAATTTATAGATGATTATACAAGAAAGACATGAATTTATTTCTTAAAACTGAAAAGTGAATTGTTTGAACAGTTATACCACTTCAAAGCTCTTTTTGAGAAGCAAAGTGCACACTACATAAAAGTGTTGAGAACTGACAGAGGAGGAGAGTATAACTCCAAATATTTCCTACGTTTCTGTAGGGAGAATGGCATACACAAGAAATTTACCACAAGATATACACCACAACAAAACGGTGTAGCAGAAAGAAAGAATAGGACCATCATGGACATGGTCACAAGTATGCTGAAGGAAAAACATTTGCCAAATGAGCATTGGGCAGAAGTTGTAAATTGTGCAGCTTATATTTTAAATAGATGTCCAACCAAGGCTATTATGAACAGAGTTATGGAAGAAGCATGAAGTGAAACAAAGCAGTTTGTCACTCACATGAGAGTATTTGGATGTGTGGCATATGCACATGTCCCAGATCAACTAAGGAATAAGTTGGAGAGCAAGGGGGAGAAGTGTATATTTGTTGGATAAAATGATGAATCCAAGGCATAAAAGCTCTATAATCCACAAACCAAGAAGGTAATAATCAACAAAGATGTTCAATTCATTGAAGAAGAAGCTTGGGATATAATTTTAGAGAAGATGTTAAATGTGAAGACATGTATGTCTCATGAAGAGAAAGAGGAATTGATTGTAGAAAATAATTCCTCCACGGTGACTCCTCCTCCACCTACACAAGCTCAGCAAAGCACACCACAAGCAAGTAATAGAGAAGTAGTGCAAAATCAAGGAAGTGCTTCTCCAAGCACACCACAGGGATCAGAAACTCCCTCGAGTTCAAGTGGAACTCCAAGCACACCAAGAAGACCACGATTCAGAAATTTGAGAGAAAATTATAAGCAAGATGAAGTAAATAACAATGATGGTTTGAATTCATTATTTGCTTTTTTTTGTCATGTTGATGACCCAACCCAATTTGAAGGTGCAACAAAAGAAGAAAAATGTGTTGAAGCAATGAATGAAGATATTGGTGTAATAGAAAATAATGATACATGGGAGTTAGTGGGCCTCACACAAGGTAAATAAGTCATTGGAGTAAAATGGGTCTATAAGAGAAAAGCAATGATGAAGGAAAAATAGAAGACACAAGGAAAGACTTCTTTTCAAAGGCTACAAGTAGCAACAAGGAAGAGATTATGAAGAAAATTTTTCACCAGTTGCAAGGATGGAAACAGTGAGGAAATTGTTGTCCATAGCAACACAACAAAAGTGGAAAGTCTATCAGATGGATGTAAAGTCAACATTCTTGAATGGAGTGTTGAAGGAGGTATATGATGAACAACCTCCTGGCGATTGGAAGGCAAGAGCACAAACTGTGCAAGTTGAAGAAAGCTCTTTATGGGTTGAAGCAAGCACCAAGAGCATGGTACCGCAAGATTGATGCTTACCTGATGGATAATGGGTTTGAAAAATGTGATGGTGAACCCACAGTCTACATTAAAGAAAATGACTGTAAAATCCTTATTATTGTTTTATACGTAGATAATTTAATTTTCACAAGCAATGAATTTTATCTCATTGCTGATTTTAAAGCAATCATGAAGAGTGAATTTGAAATGACTAATTTGGATTTATTGAGATACTTTTTGGGCATTGAAGTAAAGAAAAATGAAAAGGGAATTTTGATTTCCCAAGCAAAATATGTTGCAGAAGTTTTGAAGAGTTTTAACATGTAGAACTACAAAGTAGCAGTAACTCCAACTGTCACGAGGTTGAAGTTAAGCAAAGAAGATTGCATCAAAAATGTCAATCTAACATTGTATAAGAGCATAGTTGGCAGTCTAATGTATTTGACTGAAACTAGGGCTGATATTATGTATGTTGTAAGTTTAGTTTCCAGATTCATGGAGACACCAAAGGAGACACATTGGAAATTAGCCAAGAGAATATTGAGGTATGTGAATGGAACAAAGGAGTATGGTATTTTATACTCCTCAACTGACAATTTTAAATTAGTTGGTTACACTGACAGTGATTGGGCAGGAAGTGTAAATGATAGAAAGTGTACATCTGGGTATGTGTTTCATTTGGGATCGGGAGCCATTTCATGGGCTTCCAAGAAGCAACCAATAGTTGTATTATCAACAACAGAAGAAAAATTTGTGGCATAAACAGCAGCAGCATGCCAAGCAGTATGGATGAGAAGGATATTGAGATATTTGTGTCATGAGCAAGACAAAGGAACCATAATTTATTGTGATAATAGCTCAGCAATAGCATTATCAAAGAATTATGTTTTCCATAAGAGAACAAAGCACATATATGCCAAATATTATTTTATAAGTGAAATGGTTAATAATCATGAGATTGTTTTGTAGCATTGCAGGACAGAGGAACAGTTTGCTGCTATCCTCACAGAGCCATTGGGATTGAAGATTTTTTTTTATCTCAAAAAGTGTCTAGGAATGATTGATGGCGACAGTTGTGATTAAGGGGGAGTGTTGGAATTATACTCCCAACCACATCCATGAATAAGGAGTGGCATACCCACACTTCATCAATTTTTTTATCACAGAGAAGGACGCAGCAGATCGAAGAACTAGAGGTGTTTTTACGCAATCCACGCAAAACAGCAATCGAGTATTGCAGGCCATCCTCTGCGTTTATTTTTTGAACTACCGCATTTAACTTACCATATGCCCGCACAGTGCAATCGCAAGTTTCTTTCGATACCCTTAAGCCTTCGCCACCTATGTTATTTTACCGCTAATGCAATATCCAGCGGGACCTACCATACATCCAATCGCATTGCCATATGCCCCAAACCCTTTGTTTTGCATTCAAATCCTTTTTATTTCTTTCTTATCCGCTTACCACACTTCAGCTGCACCGCAGAGCGCATTTCGCAATGTTCACAACTTACCTTTCTGCCTCTGCAAGTTAAGTTCTTTGTTTTGCGACGCAATTGTGTCATCGCACATCGCACCCGCAAGGTTTTAACTTTACCTTCCACCACCTGCAATCTATGTTATTTGAAATGCGATGTGATCGTGCTATCACACATCGTAATCACATATTTATCGTTACCATTCAACCTCCTGCACGCTATGTTAAATAATATGTGATACGACGGTGCCACGTCACTTCGCAATCGGAGAAAGTTAAGGTTTCCCATGTTCGTGCCAGTTAAGAGTTAACATCGTCGATCTACGATGAAGCACCAAACACGATGAGGTTTCAGAGCCAAAATCGATAAAGTTTGAATTCCGCCCTTTTATGTTTTGAACGTTTTTGGTGCGTGTTTCCTGTGTAAATCAAAGTACGTCGTGCGTGTCGTTTTAATGTAAAAATGGGTCTTTTGACAGCCCAAGGACAAATGGTTTTTGAACGTTTGTTCAGCAATGAATCACATTGATTTACAATTAGTTTTTACAGGCTTCAGCCATTTGATATAAGAAATGTAATTTCATTATGTTTTGAGAGAGAGAGAGTAGAATGAAAAACTCACAAAAGAGTTAAATAAATGAAAAAGAGTTCTCTCCTGTGTATTACACTGTATGTTTATTGTTAATTCCGTAGTATTTGTGTGTTCTCTGTGTTATGGGGGAAGCATCCCTCTGTGATATTGTTTTTTTCCATATTTACAACAAGCGTTCCAGTGGAGTTTGGGAAGTGTGAAATGGAAAAAATGTGTGGATAACATGTGTATGTACATATTTCACATTGTATCAAGTTCTTGCTCTGTCATCACGCATAACTGTCATTTGCAATTTCATTTTCGGTTGTCGTTGATGTGTGGTAGTGGGAATAGCGAAAGTTGTGGGGAAGTGATTTACATTGTGCACAATGCGAATGTGCAGAAAAAGTATTTGTGGAAATGTGAGTAGTGGAGAGGTGAGTTTCATTATAAGAGTTGTGGATCTACATAGGAAGCTTATAAGGAAGCAGGAATAAGAACAAAGTGCAAAATTAATTGAGGAATTGAAGCATTCTCGAAAAACTACAAAACTCAAACCCCTCATTGCTTTAATCAATTAAGTTGCAACTATTACTTTGTTATAATAGTGAATGCCTCAAATAACACTTTGGTATGGGAACAGCTTACTTTGTTAATAGTGAATGCCTCAAATAACACTTGGTATGGGAACATATCACACAACTTACTGAATTGCTAGAGATGGGACCTACGGCTTATTGAGTGATGAGGAAAATAGTTGTTTCCATGATGGTTATGGCATACCCACACTTCGAAGTTTGACTTCCATGGCATAAAGCAATCGATAGTTTCGTTACTTATTGTATTAGACGATCTTCAAACGTGTAAACTTACTCCATTGTACTGTTTATATTATATTTTTTATGCACAACGTTTCATTGAATTTGTGATGTGCATCCAAGCCAAGTAGCTCATAATATCATTCCAATCCTACATGGGAGAATAATATTTCCTTTAGCTTGGGTAAGTTGAGAAGGGTGGTTCAGCAAGCAGTAAGCGTATCCAGTGGTGCTTCCATAGGTCAATGTAGATTATATCTTGTATATAGAGATAAATGTGGACGTAAAATGTCAATCCATCAGAAAATTATTGACCAAAAGGAAAGCAATCCAAATTATGAGTGCTGGTCTGTTGTTCTGGCTATTATTGAAATAAAGAATCGTCATTTACTCTGTGGAACACGTTGAAAATTTGTATTAGGATGATTGCTCTGACCCTGACGAATAAATGCACTTATCTTCCAACGAATAGTTGCTAAATCAAATCTAAGCTTCACCAACTACTACCTCGATCTGGTTGGTGTGGCTATCCCCATCATGCCTTCCAGCTACATGCTTCCCCTAATAACAGCATTCCATTCTATTTTATGTTTAACAATCACCAAATTGATTGTTCAGTGATGCTTCTGGACTTCATCCAGTTACAAGGTGTGGGAGGAGATAGATTCAGGTGGAGAAATGGAACTTGGTGGAGTGAATTAATACTGTTCGCTTATACGCAATAAAAATGTAATAAAAGTATTCATTCCTGTCAAAACAAGTCATCAGCTGTTTACGTAAAATAAAATTAAGGACGGCGGTGTTAGCCCCGGGTTGTTTGCTTGGGATTAAAGTGACTAAGAAGGAAAGTAAAAGATAGGGAGCCTCAGCTGGTACACCGACGCAGGCTATTGAACAATGCTTACAAATATGGTGATCGTTAAGTTGCTGTCTTTGTTTGCATATTGACTCTTGGAGATCATGGAGATCACTAGTTTACTTGGTTTCTTTGTTGCCACTCAATATTCTTTTTGGTTTCAATGGGCCCAGCAGCCTTTAACTCTCAACCAATCAAGTCATCGTAAAGAAGAAAATAAATTATCTCACCTCCCTACAAGACATTCATTCATTAAGGTTAACATTTCTGACCAACTAGCCACCTAACTAAAAGTAGACCTCACAACCGATTTTCTCCTTTTCTATAAGTACAGAGTAGCACAATTACAATGATCAGATCAGCGGCGTCAACACTTGAAGCTGGTCAGACTGTATCAGCAGGAGTGTAGATTCTCTGTGAAATTTTAAAGAATTCCAAACAACAATGGAGAATAAAAACTCCCCTCTTCTAACACAGAAAAATTAAAGTATTTTACTCACTGAAAACAGAGTTTCAACTAAAAAAACTTCTATATCTTAAAAAAATGTTTACAGATTCTTCCTCATTCACAGAGGGATTTACAAAATATGATTGACTGCTACAGACGCAGTGCTTCTCAAAACAATCTTTGTCTCTCTCTCTCTCAGAAAAATACGTTGCTGTGTATTTTCGTTTCGCACTGCTGTGCATAAAAACGGCTCTGTTCTGTTAAAAACAAAAACATTACGTTTAGCTTCTCGGGCCTTTGCTTTATATATGCTGCTATGCACATATAAAACATTAAACATAACTTTAAACAAAACAACCAACTGACTGTCGGGCCCACCGCCATAGCGCATTGAACGCGCGGTCAAACAAAACAAAACAAATGAAATTGCGATTTCGCGATTTTACGATGTTGCGAGGATGCTGTGATTGCACATCGCAAATTCAAATTTTGCGATGTCAAATGGCGGAACACATATAGTGAAAATGCGAAATTGTGATATGTGTGATTATCGCATATCTCAAATTTCAATATTTGCGATCAACTTATATAACGGCACAAACAAAATGTGATTTCGCGATCGCGCGATGGCACGACGCGGTTATATGATATAACGCCACGTGGCCTATGGGACCCACGGGCCTTACGCTTTATGGGAGGGCGATTGTTTATATATATATATATGTATATTCGTTCCACTTCGCGGAACTCGACACATCAACAAGACACTTTTACTGAAATATCTTGCCATTACCGCCTCTTCCATTACTCCGCCGATTTTGTTGGTAAGGCTTTAAAGCCTGATTCAACCCTGTAATCAAAGCTCTGCTTGCGGGCGTGACTTTGAGTCTTGCATTAAACTCTGCTGATAAAAATCGGCTACCGCCCTGATAAAATATCAAAGGGATCAAAAATCCCATCTGCTCTTTACTGCACCTGTGCGATTTCCAATCCTTTTTCAATTGGTTCAAGATTGCAGGCGATCGCCTTAGCTTTGGCTTCAATGTGCTGCAATCTTTCTCTTCTGTATTTAATGCTAATTGACTTCAGCAGTTGGAATTAATTTCCAACACTCCCCCTTAATTTCAACTGCTGGGTTTTCTTGCATACCCATGCATTTCCTGAAATGTTCAAAGCTTTTCTGCGCAAGTGTCTTTGTGAGGATATCTGCAAATTGATCCTCCGTTCTGCAATGTTGCAAAACTATCTCACCATTGTTAACCAATTCACGTATGAAGTGAAACTTGGTGTCAATGTGTTTTGTTCTCTTATGAAAAACAAAATTTTTAGACAATGCAATAGCTAAACTATTGTCCAAAATATCACTGTCCCTTTTACCTGTTCTTGACATAAGCTCCTCAACATTTTTCTCATCCAAACTGCTTGACACGCTGCTACTGTAGCTGCCACATATTCTGCTTCTGCTGTAGACAACGCTACAATGGGTTGTTTCTTAGAATCCCATGAAATGGCTCCTGAACCCATGTGAAAAACATAACCGGAAGTACTTTTCCGATCATCTACACTTCCAGCCCAATCACTGTCAGTGTATCCAACTAAATTTGAACATTCTGAAGTAGTATAAAAAATGCCAAACCTTTTAGTACCTTTAACATACCTCAAAATTCTTTTTGCTGCTTGCCAATGTGCATCCTTTGGCTTTTCCATGAACCTGGAAATCAAACTAACAGCATGCATTATATCCGGCCTAGTTGCAGTCAAATACATAAGGCTGCCAACTATGCTCTTGTATAAACTAGGATCAAAATCCTTGCTGTTGTCCTCTCTGCTGAGTTTTAATCCCATCACTGTGGGAGTGATTGCTGCTTTGCATTCCTGCATGTTAAATCTTTCAAGAACCTCATTAACATACTTTGCCTGTGAGATAAAAATCCCATTTTAATCTTGTTCTACTTCTATTCCCAAGAAGTATCTTAACAAACCCATATCAGTCATTTCAAATTCTTCCTTCATGACTGTTTTGAAATGTTCAATAAGGCAATCATCATTACCTGTAAAAATAACATCATCAACATACAAGACTACAATCAAGATTTTACCGTCTTTTTCTTTGATGTAGAGGGTGGGTTCTCCCTCACACTTCTCAAATCCATTTTCCAGTAGATAAGAGTCTATTCTACTGTACCATGCTCTTGGCGCTTGCTTCAGCCCATAAAGAGCTTTCTTCAGTTTGCATACCTTGTGCTCTTGGCCTTTCTTTTCATAGCCGAGAGGTTGATCAATGTAAACCTCTTCCATTAACACTCCATTCAGGAATGCTGACTTCACGTCCATTTGGTAAACTTTCCATTTGTTTTGTGCTGCTATGGACAACACTGCTCTTACGGTTTCCATTCTTGCAACCGGTGCGAAAGTTTCTTCATAACCTATCCCATGTTTCTGTTTATAACCTTTGACAACAAGCCTTGCCTTGTGTCTCACTATCTTGCCTTCAGCATTACTCTTAGTCTTGTAGACCCATTTAACACCAATGACATCTTTACCTTTTGGGAGTTCAACCAAATCCCAAGTTTTGTTCCTCTCTATGGCATTTATTTCCGCATCCATAGCTTCTATCCATTTCTCATCCTTGATAGCTTCTTCGAAATGAACATGATCATCAACATGACAATATAAAGCAAACAAAGAATTGATACCTTCATTAGCTATATCTTGTTCATAAATATCTCTCAAACTTTTGAATTTCTTACCTCTTTCAGTAGGTGTACAAGTACTTGAAGAAGCACTTGAATTTCCTCCTTGTGGTGTGCTTGGAGAAGCACTGTCATTTCTCCTCAAGGGTGTGCTTTGCGGTGTTGATGCTGCTGTTTGGGGATGTATTTCAGCCACCTCATCATCATTCTCATCATGAGATAAACAGTGTTTAACATTCACCGTTTTCTCTATGCTTCCATCCCAAGCTTCCTCTTCAATGAACTGAACATCCCTGCTCACAAGAAACTTCTTGCTGGATGGGTTATATAACTTGTATGCCTTGGATTCCTCACTGTATCCAATGAAAATACATTTCTCCCCCTTGCTGTCCAACTTCTTCCTTAGCTGATCCGGAATGTGTGCATAAGCCACACATCCAAAAACCTTCATGTGTGTGACACTTTGCTTTGTGCCACTCCATGCCTCTTCTGGCACTTTGTTCATAACTGCTTTTGTAGGACATCTATTCAAGATGTACGCTGCACAATGTACAGCTTCAGCCCAATAATCATTAGGCAAATGCTTTGCCTTTAACATACTCCTCGCCATGTCCATTATGGTTCTGTTCTTCCTTTCGGCTACTCCATTTTGTTGCGGAGTATATCTAGTTGTAAACTGCTTTTGAATACCATTTTCTCTACAAAAACGTAGAAAATATTTAGATATATACTCACCTCCTCTATCAGTCCTTAAGACTTTGATATGCAGCCCACTCTGGGTCTCAACAAGTGCTTTGAAATTGCAAAATTTTTCAAACACTTCACTTTTATTTTTCAAAACGTAAACCCAAGTTTTTCTTGTAAAATCATCTATGAATGTTAAGACATAGTGGCTGCTTGCAAGTGATGGAGTTTGCATCGGTCCACACACATCTGAGTGGACTAGCTCTAAGGGTGCTTTTGCCCTTATGCTTTTCCCGGAAGGAAAACTTTCTCTGTGTTGTTTCCCAAGAATACAACCTTCACAAAGTCTGTCCGGTTTCTGTCCGGTTTCTCTATCAATGGTAAACCACTTACCATTCATTTTCTATTCAACAGATTAAGACCTCCAAAGTTGAGATGTCCAAATCTCAAGTTCCATAACCAATTATCATCATTTGGTTCGCTTTGGAAAGTTTCCTGTGCAACTGCTGCTTTCTCTTCACCATTCTTCAAATCTGCTCTCATTCTGAGAGGGAACATCCTGTTCCTTGTCATCTTCACTTCAGCAATACACTGTTTGCTGGGTGGTTTATCCATGATGGTACAAACATCATTATCAAAGAAAACATTATACCCCTTATGGACAAGCTGTCCAATACTTAAGAGGTTACATTTCATTCCTGGAACATAATAAACATCTGCTATGGTTTTTCTTGCACCTAATCTTGTTAAAACATTTACATCTCCTTTTCCCATAACAGAAACTTTGCTATCAGTTCCTAAGGTGACTTGTGACTGCACACTTTCATCTAATGTGGAAAACATTGCTATGTTTCCTGTCATATGGTTACTACAACCGGAGTCTAGAAACCATAAATCCTCATTCTTTTCTTCAGCCATATTACAAGCTAAAAACAAATTGTTTTGGCTGCTATTTTCTTTTGTGAAATTTTCACTAGTTTCACTTCTCATATCATTCTGCTTCTTCTTTCTACATTCATTAGCATAATGACCATATTTTTTACAATTGTAACATTGAACATTGGATTTATCATACCTCTGTCCTTGAGCATTCTACTGACCATTCTGTTGGCTGCTGCCTTGGCCTTGATGCTGATTTGGATTGCTGCCCCTTCCTTGAGCATTTGCTGGATTGTTCCTTCCACCTCTGTTTTGGCTTCTGCCTTTTCCTCTATCTTTGCCTTGCCCTCTTCCTCTTCCGAAAGACATCTGGGACTTAAAAGCATGCTCAAGAGATAAGTTTTCACTCCTACCCAATCTTTGTTCATGGGTCATCAGTGATGCATGAAGTTCATCCACTGAAAACTTTGTGAGATCCTTAGTCTCCTCTATGGTGGTGACAATCACATCGAATCTTGAGGGTAAACTTCTCAAGAGTTTTTCCACAATCCTCTTGTCTTCGAGTGTCTCTCCATGAGATCTTATTTGTGTGACCATTCCAATCACATGAGTGAAGAATGAGTCAATAGTATCTGACTCTTTCATACAGAGAGTCTCAAAGTCTCTCCTCAGCAACTGAATTTTTGCTGTCTTCACATTCTCCATGCCTTGATAGGCTGTCATAAGAGTCTGCCATGCTTCTTTGGATCTCTTAGCTGCTGCTATCCTCGGAAACACACTCTCATGAACTGCTTGATACAAGAAGAAAAGAGCCTTAGCATCTTTCTTCTTATTGCTCTTCAGCTGTTCTCTTTCTGCCTGAGTTAACATATTAAACTCAAGTTCATCTGCTGGCTCTTCAAAGCCATCCTCAACAAATTCCCATAAGTCTTGGGAGACAAATAAAGCCCTCATAGTTATTGACCAGTAGTCATAATTTTTCCCATTAAATTGAGGGAGATGGATATTTCCCATACCCATACCAGTGCTGGCTCCTGCCATTCTGCACTCTTAACTATGATTCAAAAACACTTGACTGTGTGTTTAAAACTAATCAACTGTACTGCAACAGTAACACAAAACTGTATAGAGAAATACCTTCGAATTCTTCTTGTCTGAACCTTCACTCTGCTGGAGAGGCTTCTGCAATAACGAACTCCTTTCCTTCAGCTTATTTGACCTTCAAATAGCCTAGACTAGCTCTGATACCATGTTGAAATTTTAAAGAATTCCAAACAACAATGGAGAATAAAAACTCCCCTCTTCTAACACAAAAAAATTAAAGTATTTTACTCACTGAAAACAGAGTTTCAACTAAAAAAACTTCTATATCTTAAAAAAATGTTTACATATTCTTCCTCATTCACAGAGGGATTTACAAAATATGATTGACTGCTACAGACGCAGTGCTTCTCAAAACAATCTCTGTCTCTCTCTCTCTCAGAAAAATACGTTGCTGTGTATTTTCGTTTCGCACTGCTG
The DNA here is from genome assembly GCA_034641835.2 of Pinus albicaulis. NCBI lineage: Eukaryota > Viridiplantae > Streptophyta > Pinopsida > Pinales > Pinaceae > Pinus > Pinus albicaulis. Next base: position 881 of record JAXQQM020068839.1, on the reverse strand, counting down.
TGCATAAAAACGGCTTTGTTCTGTTAAAAACAAAAACATTACGTTTAGCTTCTCGGGCCTTTGCTTTATATATGCCGCTATGCACATATAAAACATTAAACATAACTTTAAACAAAACAACCAACCGACTGTCGGGCCCACCGCCATAGCGCATTGAACGCGCGGTCAAACAAAACAAAACAAATGAAATTGTGATTTCGCGATTTTGCGATGTTGCGATGATGCTGTGATCGCACATCGCAAATTCAACTTTTGCGATGTCAAATGGCGGAACACATATAGTGAAAATGCGAAATTGTGATATGTGCGATTATCGCATATCGCAAATTTCAATATTTGCGATCAACTTATATAACGGCACAAACAAAATGTGATTTCGTGATCGCGCGATGGCATGACGCGATTATATGATATAACGCCACGTGGCCTATGGGACCCACGGGCCTTACGCTTTATGGGAGGGTGATTGTTTATATATATATATGTATATTCGTTCCACTTCGCGGAACTCGACACATCAACAAGACACTTTTACTGAAATATCTTGCCATTACTGCCTCTTCCATTACTCCGCCGATTTTGTTGGTAAGGCTTTAAAGCCTGATTCAACCCTGTAATCAAAGCTCTGCCTGCGAGCGTGACTTTGAGTTTTGCATTAAACTCTGCTGATAAAAATCGACTACCGCCCTGATAAAATATCAAAGGGATCAAAAATCCCATCTGCTCTTTACTGCACCTATGCGCTTTCCAATCCTTTTTCAATTGGTTCAAGATTGCAGGCGACCGCCTTAGCTTTAGCTTCAATGTGCTGCAATATTTCTCTTCTGTATTTAATGCTGATTGACTTCAGCAGTTGGAATTAATTTCCAACAAAGATCACA